>PVKC010045735.1:0-11365 GCA_004027635.1 Crocidura indochinensis | reverse complement strand
GCCAGGAGTAACCCCTGAGCACCGCCGGTGTGACCCAAAAACCAAAAAAAAAAAAAAAAAAAAAACAGAAACAAAAGCAAAACAAGTCATCTGTTTTATCCTATTTTAGATCCTTTATTAATTCTACTATATTATGACATTTAGGGAAGACTCATGTTATTTTAGGTCATTAAATATAATCAAGGCTCTGCAATATTTTTCATTGCAAATTATCAGGGTTTCCTAGGACCTAAAAATAAAACCTTAGGGAACATTGATGGCATGAAATGTGCACTGATGAAGGATGGTGTGCACTACGTGACTGAAACTCACTTATGAACAATTTTACAACCATTGTGCTTAAATAAAGTAACCATTAAAAAGCTTCATCAAGGGGCCAGAGTGATTGAACAGCGGTAGGATGTTTTCCTTGCATGAATCTGACCCAGGATGGACATTAGTTAGATTCCTGGTATCCAATATAATTCCCTGAGTCTGCCAGGAGTGATTTCTGAGCACAGAGCCAGGAGTAAACACTGAGCATAGCCAGGTATGGTCAAAAAACAAAAAAAGAAAAAAATCTTCAACAAATTAAGTGCAGAAAGAACCGGATCAAAAGTATTAGTCCTCAGTTTGATGTAATTCTGTTTGTTTATCTCTGCTTTCAATTGTTTGGACAGGGGTGTTTCCTCCTTGAAGGTGCCTTTACTCTCAATGTCATGAAGTGTTTTGGCTACATTTTCTTCTCTATATCTTATAGTTTCAGTTCTGATAAGAAAGGCTTAAACCCATTTTTATTTGATCTTTTTTTCATGGTGTTAGACAGAGGTCTGAGGTCACTATTTTGCCTATACCTGACCAGTTGTCCTAGCAACACTTGTTGAAGAGCGTTTTCTTACTCCATTTTACATTTCTTGCCCTTTGTCAAAGATTAGTTGGTTGACTGTCTGGGGGCATTCTCTGAATACTTAAGTCCATTCCATTGATTTGAGGGTCTTTAGTCCCATACCATGCGGTTTTAATTATTATTGATTTATAGTACAATTTAAAGTTGGGGAAAGTAATGCCTCCCTTTTTTCCCCTTAAGGGTTGCTTTAGCTATTCTTGGGAGTTTGTTGTTTATTGTTCCACTTCTTTGAAAAATTTCTAGGTATACTTAGAGGAAATCCGTTAAATCTGTACAATGGTTTGGGGAGTATTGCCATTCCTAAACCATGAGCAGGCTATGTGTCTCCATTTTCTTGTGTTTTCTTTTATTTCTTAAAGCATTGTTTTGTAGATTTCTTTGTATAGGTTCTTCACCCTTTTAATTAAGTTGACTCCAAAGTATTTAAATTTCTGAGGTACTATTGTAAATGGATTTTTTGTCTGCTTTTTTTGTTTTGGGGGGTGGCATCCGGTGATGCTCAGGGGCTATGCCTGGCTATGCACTTAGAAATTGCTCCTTGCTTCAGGGACCATATGGGATGTTGCAGATAGAATGCAGATCTGTCCTGGATCAGCTGCATCCAAGGCAAACTCCATATCACTCCAACCCCATGATTTTTTGATGTCTATTTTTTAATCTATCATTATTTGTGTATAAAAAGTCCACTGATTTTGTGCATTTATTTTGTAGTCTTCCACTTTACTATATGAATCTATTGTTTCTAGGAGCTTTATGGTACAATCTTTAGGACTGTCTAAATATACTATCATGTCATTTGCAAATAGGGAGAACTTGAGACTGGCATACATAACAAAGAACAAGAACAACCCCTGCTGGCATGGATGTAGTGAAAAAGGAACTCTCATTCATTGCTGGTGGGAATGATGTCTAGTCCAGCATTCCTGGAAAATAATATGGAGATTCCTCAAAAAACTAAACATATGATCCAGCAGTACCTCTACTAACAATATGCCCTATGACCAAAACATCAACAATACAAAAATGTCATCTGCACTATTATGTTCATTGCATCACTATTTACAATAGCCAAAAATCTGGAAACAGCCCAGATGTCGAACAACAGAACAGTGAATATGAAAAATCTGATACATTTATTCAATGAAATAATACTCAGCTAGTAGAAAAAAAGGAAGTCATGAAATCTGCCTATACATGCAAGAATATGGGGTCTATTATGTTGAGTGAAATAAGATAGAGAGAGACAGATAAACACAAAGTAGTCTCAGTTATCAGTGGGATTTAAGAAAAATAAAAGAGTATAGTAATAATACCCAGAGACAATAGATGAGGGCCAGAAGGACCTATGATAGCTTACCACAAAGAGTTTTAAATACAGTTAGAGA
The DNA here is from genome assembly GCA_004027635.1 of Crocidura indochinensis. NCBI lineage: Eukaryota > Metazoa > Chordata > Mammalia > Eulipotyphla > Soricidae > Crocidura > Crocidura indochinensis. The sequence goes on along the minus strand of PVKC010045735.1, from coordinate 9,094 downwards.
AGTAACTAAACAAACAACTACCACGATGATTTTAGAAAAATAAATCCAATGTCCGTCTCAAAGACCTGCAGCAGTTGGGAGAGGAGAAAAATGAGGAGACATCGGTGGCAAGTAAATTGCACTGGTGAAGGATGGTTGCATTTTATGGCTGAAACCCAACTATGAACATGTTTTTAACCATGGTGCTTAAATAAATAAATTATTATTAAAATTTTATTAGTCCTAATGTTCAAATATGAATAGAGCTGACCTTGATTTTCCTCAGAAATATTTTTACAGGTCTTTTGGTCCAAGAAATTATACTTTGGTTTATGTGTATGCCAAAATGTTTTCAGCCTAGTGAACTCACTTTCCTCTTGGTGAATTTTGTATATCATAGTTCTCATCCATGGTGTGGTGACTGGGAGTTTAATTCTCAGTGGCTCATGGAAATGCCCTGTAGGCAGGAACTAGAAAAGAAGTCCTTTGTTACCTTGGTAACTACAAATATTAAAAATATTTATGAAGAGCAGACATATGATAGCAAAAACTTAACACTTCTTTACTTAACATCCCCACCTTGGAGTCTAAGAAATTATAACTAATACTTCATCTAATTTGGAACACTATAGTCAAACCACAGGAAGATTATCTATTTTCACTAACACTTCTCTCCTCAGCTTTATACCCTTTTATACTCAGTTTTGTTTGCTCTTCCTAAACCAACATAAAACATTTTATTTCCATTTTATTCTTTCTTCATTTTCCTAAAACTTGAACTTGAATTCTGTATAGATTTGATATTGGGGCTATGTCTGTTTCTGAAGTTTTCCTGGGAGGTGTAGGTTAAGTTTAGAACATTTTTATTCATGTGGATCTAGTAGAATGCAATATCTGGATAACTTATATATATAAAATAATGATATTATTTTTCCTCTGTTGTGAGGAATCGAAAAGTATTGCACTCTTAGGCCATTAGGAAGTTTGAGGCCAGATGCTGACTTCTCACTGCCTTAGTTTCTCCAAACTTAAAATAATGATAAACAATAAAAACACCTGCCTTTTTGATTCTTCATGACAAAGAGGAGCATGCATAAAAAAACACTAAATATGATTGATGTTAATTCACATCACATATTCCACAGATACACCAGCCATGGAACAAGATTCATTAAATTCATTATTCTGGGAGGTTCTTTCAGTAAATTGGCAGGAGGATTTTGCAAAGACATCAGAATTCCCATCTGACAATGGAGAGACAAACTAATCAAGTATGTCCACATGCAAATAATATAGAGATATTAGAAAGGACTTCCAGTGAAATATTGGCCCTGGCCATACACTATCTTGTCATTGAGATAGGAACTTCTTATACATCTTAAGTAGTTTTTTAATAACAAAACCATTGATCATTATTGCCTACTTATACCTATAAGTTTTTTTAGGAATAAATTCTTAGAAAATAAATTACTGGACTATAGAAATATTCCTAAATTAGAACCCATATTTCAAGATTAGTTTGTATTGAAATCTTTTCTCTCAGAGAACTTATCATTTCTTGATCCCATTAGCAATGCATATGAACACCTGTTTTCTTATTATCTTGACTACACCTCGCTTTCTTTTTTTTCTGAAGAAAAATTTTACTAAAAATGCCAGTAAACATATAAACATAGAAAATGCCACTGAATATATCTAATTTTATTTTATTTCCCCCATCTAATTTTATTTTAATGCTTAAATTACATTGTGAAACTATAACATACAAATATTTTATTAATATCTTTATTTAAACACCTTGATTACCATATTGTACAAATTATTTTACAAATAAAACCATGATTAAGGCATAATTATCAATGCACTATTCTACTTACTTTTAAAAATTAAGTAGTCTCCATAAATTTTATACATTGTTACTAATATCTATGTGAAACTTAGAAATTTGTTTTTCTTTTTAAATTTATTTAAATAAAATGAACTTTATTTGGGGGGGTTGGGCCACACCCGGTGATGCTCAGGGGTTACTCCTGGCTCCATGCTCAGAAATTGCTCCTGGTTTGGGGGACCATATGGGAAACCTGAGATCAAACCGAGGTCCTTACTGAGTCAGCTGTGTTAAAAGCAAATGTCCTACCTCTGCATTATCTCTCCTGCCCCTAAAATTATATATATCTTAAATATGATTTAACAATTCATAGATACAGTAACATAGCATCCAATTATGCACCCTCTTTATTGTGGGCATAGCTTTTATAAAACTGGTTGGTTTGCATAGAAAGACCTTCAGACAAGATTGTTGTTAAAGAAAGGGAAAATAATTTCAGATAGAACATTTTCTTAGAAGGAGTCATTTTGGGGCTGGAGTGATAGCACAGCAATAGGATGTTTCTTTGCACGAGGACTCAACTGGGGTGGACCTGGGTTCAATCCAGGACATCCCATATGGTCCCTGAGCCTGCCAGGAGTAATTTCTGAGCATAGAGCAAAGAGTAACCCCTGAGGGTAATCTCAAAACAACAACAGCAACAACAAAAGAAGTCATTTTATCAGGCAGATTACAACACTTGTGGTCATGAGGAAATTACATTGGTTTGTTTAGAACCTTCCTTTTAAGAGATATGAAATGCAATTAGATTTGGTTTTAATTTTGGGGGGCTGGCTGTAATGAATATTCCCTTTTGTATTTTGTATGTCTCCCTTTAGCTTAAGTATCTTACTTTTTTCCTCTTTTGTATTTTAAAATGAATTATCTCATAAGGAAACAAATTTTTAAGACATTTTTAAATTAATATCTTTACTTAAACACCTACAAAGATGATTGTCTTTGGGTTTCAGTCACGTAAAGAAACCCCCCCCCCCCTTCATCAGTGCAACATTCCCATCACCAATTACCAAATCTCCCTCCTTCCCACTCCACTCCACCCTCGCCTGTACTCTAGACAGGCTTTCTACTTCCCTCATTCATTCACATTGTTATGATAGTTCTCAATGTAGTTATTTCTCGAACTACATTCGTCACTCTTTGTGGTGAGCTTAATATAGTGAGCTGGATCTTCCAGCCCTGCTCACTTTTGTCTTGAAAATTATTGCAAGAATGTCTTTCATTTTTCTTAAAACCTATAGATAAATGAGACTATTCTGCGTCTATCTCTTTCCAAGTGACTTATTTCACTCAGAATAATAGTTTTCATGTACATCCATGTATAGGAAAATTTCATGACTTCATCTCCTGATGGCTGTGTAATATTCCATTGTGTATATGTACCATAGTTTCTTTAGCCATTCTTCTGTTGAAGGGCATCTTAGTTGATTTTGAATCTGGCTATTGTAAATAACGTGGCAATGAATATAGGTGTGAGGAAGGGATTTTTGAGTTGTATTTTTGTGTTTCTAGGATATATACCTAGGAGTGGTATAGCTGGATCATATGGGAGCTCAATTTCCAGGTTTTGGAGCAATCTCCATGTCCATTTCCATAAAGGTTTGACTAGATGGCATTATCACCAGCAGTGAATAAAAGTTCCTTTCTTTCCACATCCCCACAGCACTGCTTGTTCTCATTCTTTGTGATGTGCGCCAATCTCTGTGGTGTGAGATTGTACCTCATCATTGTTTTGATTAGCATCTCCCTGAAGTTTAGTGATGTTTAGCATTTTTTCATGTGCCTTTGGCCATTTGTTTTTCTTCTTTGCCAAAGTTTCTATTCATTTCTTCTCCCCATTTTTAATGGGATTAGTTTTTTTTTTTTCTTGTAAAGTTCCATCAGTGACTTTTATATTTTGGATATTAACCCTTTATCTGATGGGTACTGGGTGAATAGTTTCTCCCACTCAGTGGGTGACTCTTGTATCCTGGGCACTATTCCAATTGAGGTGCAGAAGCTTCTCAACTTAACAAATTTCCATCTGTTTATCTCTGCTTCCACTTGTTTGGAGAATGAAGTTTCCTCCTTAAAGATGCCTTTAGTCTCAATGTCATGGAGTGTTTTACCTACGTGTTGTTCTATATACCTTGTGTTTCAGATCTGATATCAAGGTCTTTAATCCATTTGGATTTTACCTATATACATGGTGTTAGCTGGAGGTCTGAGTTCGCATTTTTGCCAGTAGCTAACCTTGTGTCAATACCACTTGTTGAAGAGGCTTTCCTTGCACCATTTAAGATTTCTTGCTTCTTTATCAAAAACTAGGTGATTGTATGTCCAGGGAACATTCTCTGAGTACTCAAGTCTATTCCACTTATCTGAGGATCTGTCTTTATTCCAATACAATGCTGTTTTGATAACTATTTCTCTGTAATAAAGTTTATAGTTGGGGAAAGTAATTCCTCTCATATTCTTTTTCCAAATGATTGCTTTAGCTATTTGAGGGTGTTTATTGTTCCAAATGATTTTCAAACGTGCTGGATCCACTTCTTTGAAGAATGTTATGGGTATCTTTAGAGGGATCTCATTAAATCTGTACAATGCTTTGAGGAATATTGGCATTTTAATGATGTTGATCCTACCAATCCATGAGCAGGGTATGTGTTTCCATTTCTGCATGTCCTCTCTTATTTCTTGGAGCAGGGTTTTATAGTTTACTTTATATAGGCCCTTCACATCTTTAGTCAAGTTGACTCCAAGATACTTAAGATTGTGTGACACTAATGTGAATGGGGTTGTTTTCTTTTTCTTTTCTTTTTTTTTTTTTTTTTTTTTGGTTTTTGGGCCACACCCAGTGACGCTCAGGGGTTACTCCTGGCTATGCGCTCAGAAGTTGTTCCTGGCAGGCACGGGGGACCATATGGGAACCAGGGATCGGACAGTGGTCCGTCCTTAGGCTAGCGCAGGCAAGGCAGCAGGCACCTTACCTCCTGCGCCACCTCCCGGCTCCCGGGGTTGTTTTCTTAATGTCCATTTCTTTCATATCATTATTGATGTATTAAAAGGCCATTGATTTTTCTGTGTTAATTTTGTAGTCTGCCACATTGCTATATGAATGTTTTGTTTCTAGAAGCTTTTTGGTAGAGTCTTTAGGGTTTTTTAGGTATTGTATCATGTCATCTGCAAACAGTGAGAGCTTGACTTCCTCCTTTCCTATCTAAATTCCCTTGATATCTCTTTCTTGCCTAATTGCTATAGCAAGTACTTCCAGTACTAAACACCACATTTTCTAATGCACAAAAAATTTATTTAGTACATTTAAGGAATATCTTATATGATTTTGTTTTATATGACTGGTTAGGTTGGAATATCTAAATTTATCAAATATTTGCATTTATTCTATAAATTTCCTGTTCAGCTTTTGTTCATTTTAAATAATCTATCCTGGTTTTTTTTTCTAGGTTCCAACTTTGTTTTGTTTTGTTTTGCTTTACTTTTTGGGTTATACCTTTTGATGCTCAGGGGTTACTCCTGGCTATGCACTCAGAAATTGCTCCTGGCTTGGGGCACCATATGGGATGTATGAGATTGAACCAAGGTCCATCCTGGATTGGCAGCATGCAGACAAAAGCCCTACCACTGTGCTATCACTCAAAAATTATCCACTTGCTGCACAAATTATAGCAACCTAACATTACCTCTATACCATCCAACAGAACAGCTCAGCTCCAAGACTTAACCTTGTCAAACTTCCAAGCCACAAATATATTTTAGATCTATAAATCCTATATTTTACCACCATATGAAGCCACAGAACCACTCGATATCTTATAGTAGTATCATCCTAGCATAACATAAGATATCTTATGGGAAAGTCACATAGTAGACAGTGAACCTAAACAGTAAAATAGAAGACTTCAAACTAGCATCAAACATAGCCCAATAAATCCTAAAACAGTGACTTTGGTAACAACATAGAGAAATTTTTCAAAAGAGAAATTCAAATTAACCTGTGATTACCTAAGCTTTGATAATTCCACTCTTCATTGTAACAAGTAATATAAACTAAATTTGTACTTTCAAAGGGGGAGGAAGGCTATGATGGATGGAAGAATGTGAACATTGGTGAAGGGATTGGTGTTTAAACATTTAATGCCTGCCTAAAAGAACTACAATATGAACAACTTGGTAAAGTATTGTGTTATAAGAAAAAAATTCATAGAAATTTTTCTATCAAAATGTATCTCCTAATTTATATTTCTCACATTATAACTTCATGTCTTATTCTCTTTTTTTTTTTTTCGGTTTTTGGGTCACACCCGGCAGTGCTCAGGGGTTACTCCTGACTCCATGCTCAGAAATTGCTCCTGGCAGGCACAGGGGACCATATGGGGCACCGGGATTCGAACCGATAACCTTTTGCATGAAAGGCAAACGCCTTACCTCCATGCTATCTCCCAGGCCTTCATGTCTTATTTTCATATACTATTTTGCACTTAATTTTTAATTATCATTAGAAAAGACAGATTATAATAATAATAATAATAATAATTATTATTATTATTATTATTATTTGGTTTGAGAACCATACCCGGTAATGCTCAGGGGTTACTCCTGGCTATGTCCTCATATGCCTAACCGCTTCAGCCACCGCTTTGGCCCCCAAAAGAAAAATTATTTATTAATTTCAGTTTGGGGATCATAGCTGATAGTACATGGAGCTTATTCCTGGCTTGGTGTTCATTTGTCATATCTGGTGCAGCTCAGTGAGCCATTAACAGTGCTGGAGACCAACAAAATCAGCTACAAGTAAGATACCTACCTTAAGCTCCATACTTTTTGCCCAGGTCATCCACAATTTGTTATTATTGATTCTGATAAGATACATACATAACACTAAAGTAGACTCAGTGTAAAATATCCTTTTTAATATATTACAGTTATAATTATAATCTAACAGGATAAAACATTAAACTATTAAATCTCTACAAAATTATATTTCTTAATTCAATGCCCAATTATATTCATAAATTCTCTTTAACTTGGAGCTATTATTTTTGAACAGTGACAAATTCAATTTTTGCATTAGTGTTTATGTATTTTTCCAAAGTGAATTAACACTGAAACATTGTTCTTAACATTCTTATAAGTGAAAAGTAAAACTCTAAATATTAGTATTTAGATACAATATACAAAATATTTTTTTATTTTTATACAACACAAATATACAAAATACTTGTGTATATAAAATATATATTTAGATACCAAATATAAAATATACTATAAAACTAGAGAATTGGGAGCAAAATGGTGGGCAATGGTAGGGCCTTTGTCTTGCATGGGGCTGATGTAGGACAGACAGCAGTTTGATTCCCTGGCATCCCATATGGGCCCCCAAGTCAGGAGCTATTTCTGAGAACATAGCCAGGAATAACCCCTGAGCATCACTGGGTGTGACCAAAACAAAACAAAAAAAACTCTAGAGTATTAACTAAAGGCTTATGCATTTGATAAGGGAATTTTCTCTCAGTAATTTTGAAAGATAATACTAAAAATATATATTTTTGAACAATATAGTAAAGCTTTATTAAAATTTTTCTTTCTCAGCTGAGTTCTTGCAGGGATTCTCATTTATCAGAGCAAAGTTTTACTCATTTATTTTTTTAAATAAAGATACCGTATCTAGGAACAAGAGTGATATCATACTGGTTAAGGAATGTAACTTTCATGTGGTCTTCCCTAGCTGGAACATGGAGTTCCTCAGCATCATCAAAATTGAAGGTAGAAATCTGAAGGTTCTGGAGCCTGGTGGACTGATAGTCTCACAGGGTCTAAACAGTACCATAAACTCAAGTCCTAGAATTGAAGACCCATTATTTTCTGGTGGATATCACAGGAACTGGTATCCGGGCCTCCTTAGTACTACTTAAGACTTACCCTTAATACCTACCTACCTTCCTTCTCCCCCCAAATCTCATCTACAAATTCATATTTTTCTGTCTATTTCTTATATTGCAAATATAACCTGGCTTGTTAGTTTCAATTATTTTCAAAATATGCATTTCAGTGTTTATTTGTAACTTATTCTCTTCTATTTATTCCAAGTCATTTATTTTAAACCCTACTAATTGCTTTCCTTGGCAATATTTTGTTTGTTTTATGATTCTCTGTCTCCACTATGAAGCAGACAAATTTAGATGTTTCTTTCATGATCACCTAAATACTTCAAAGTTTTTAAAAATTTTTTCATACAAATGCACTTTTTTTCCTTAGGATTTAAATATGTCTTTGCACTATGATTACTTTCTGATACTCTTTATTTCTTAAACGTAACTAAACATTCAAGTCATTATTAATTTTATATGTAATTCATTTTTTCATAAAATGCAATTGAGTATTGTTTGCTTTAAATAATTTTTGTTTGTTTTTGTTTTAGGGCCACACCCAGTGACTCTCAGGATTACATACTCAGTCTATGTGCTCAAAAATTGCTTCTGGCTTGGGGGAACTTATGGGCTGCCGGGGATTGAACAGAGGTCCATCCTGAGTTAACTGCATGCAAGACATATGCCCAAACACTGTGCTATTGTTCTGGTCTCTAGATAATTATACTTGTCAAATTTTTGTTATATTTTTATTTCCAAAATCTATTAAAGAGTATACACACATACGTATATACATTTTATATATAATTTGATTTTACTATTTAGATATTCTGAGATGTTAAAATACTTCTACTCTTAATGAAGATAGTGAAACACATCGTATTTTTAAGTATTTTTTATATTTTTGTAATGTTTAGTTTTTATATTTGTCTGCTTTAAATGGTTTATTTTTATTTTTGTCTTTTTAATACATAAAATTATCTACATATTACAACTTAAATTTTGCATTCACAATAGAATTGTTTCATGCATGGGTATAGACAGCTAGCTTGAGTTTTATCTTTTTTTTTTGTTATATCTTTTTTTTAAATTTTATTTTATCTTTTTAATGCTATTCACTTCAGATAATAACAGATTTTAACTTTTTAATCAATAATATTTTTTCTTTACTGGGGTAATTCAATTGGCCTAAAATTCAACTATTTGATGTTAATATAACCCAAATGACCCTGGACTTCATTAGCCTGTAGGTACTAAAGAAGCTCTATTAATATTAATATCCTAATTTGCTATCTCATTAACCCCTACCTGTATAACAGTAGGACTTTGACCTCTATTTAGGAAATCCCTAGAGAGTATCTGA
>PVKC010045734.1:0-11354 GCA_004027635.1 Crocidura indochinensis | reverse complement strand
GGCCACACCCGGTGACGCTCAGGGGTTACTCCTGGCTATTTGCTCAGAAGTCGCTCCTGGCAGGCACGGGGGACCATATGGGGAACAGGGGGATCGAACCGAGGTCCGTCCTAGGTTAGCACAGGCACCTTATCTCCAGCGCCACCGCCTGGCCCCCAGAACTAAATTCTAAGAAAACTATACAAGACAATATGTGGTAACATAAAAAATTATGGGAAATCTTAAAAAAAAGGAAAAACAAATGGGAATAGATGGTGAGTCATATAATGGGTCTGGATAAAAGGAACTGGAACTATTATGTCAGTTTTATCCAGAGTATTCCATAAATTCACAGAAACAAATATAAACCATTAAGGAAAAAATTTGTTATATTTTTATATTAGTTGAAAGTTTACCTACTAGAAAAATATCTAATAAATCAAGAATTTCTAGATAAGAAATTATGAAAGATGAATTACATTATTTGAATTGATATATGACAACTGTAGTTATATTGTAGAGCTAGAGTAATTAAAATATCAACTTCATTGTGAGAGAATATATAAGCCCATATATCAAAATAGAGATTCTAGAAATAGACTAACAACTCTATAAAATTTAGTATAATATAAATAAGGTGATATTTGGAATCTACAAATAGGAAGAAATATAGAAAAACATTATTCATTTGGATAAAAATTCATGAATATTTATAAACTCTCTTTTAAAGATGATTCTATGTTGTAGATAAAGATAAATACTTAATCAAAGCTAAGAATCTAGGACTCTGGATATAGTACAGCCTGTAGGGCACTGGCTTTGCACACAGCTGACCCAGTTTTTATTTGTAGCATCCCATATAGTTTATAAGTCATTCAGGAATAAAACCTGAGCATGGCTCCCCCAATTTATTTTAGGATAGGGAAAACATAATTCAATTACTATTAAAGAAAAATATATATAGGTATCTACATTTTCTTTTTTAAATAAATGAATAAGGATAAATATATATCACAAATAAATAAGGGTCTGCTATTTATTCATCATGCTGTTCATAAATCAGATCTCATAAACCAGTAAGGGGAAAGCAAAGAAAAATAGTAAAATGTATAAATGACCTACTTTTAGAGACATGACTTAAAATTTCTACATATGTAAACATCATATATAAATTTAATTTTATTCATATGTAATCAAGAAAATGTAAGTTGAGCTGTTGACTATATTTTCAAATAAAAAATATAAAGTGACAACATGAAGAATGAAGCCTACAAATAAATATTTAGATCTAGTTGGATCATAAAATATCTACCAAAATGTTTTTTGATAATTCTGATTACAATAATTCCACTGATTTACTGTCCCCATATATTTGCCCATATAAGTATATATAAACATGTATAAAGAGTCCTCCTGGTATTGATTCCAATATCAGAGAAAATGTGGAAACTATCTATTTTGCCACTACTAGTTAATAGTAAAGTTAAGACCCTATGTAATTTTTAATGTTTGTATTTCTATAAAGTTTTGCTTCATTTATTGAAATAGTATGTATTACCCTGAGTTATATTATTTAAGGTATTTTAAAAGTGTAATAGAACTATTTGCAGAATCATGAAGATTGCAGAATTCTATTTATGAAAAATAGACACCCAACACACTGTATACAGAAACCTGAAAGATTTGTTTGAATTCAGAATTTTTTCCTAGGAAAAAAATGTACCCCATTTTATAATGGTTACATTAAGAAAAATACTAAGATGAAAGTGGTGATAAGGAGCATGCATATGTACATGTTGTGGAAGAAATTATATTTCCTATTCTATATCTTTTAATTTACTTTTCACTACAAGCATCAATGCATTTAATTTAATTTAATTAAAAGCATAATACAAAAATGTTACTTCAGTGAAACAGAGTTTTGCCAATGTTCAAATTTAAGTACAGAGTTTAAATTTAAAATTTAAATGCAGAAGAATAAACAAGTGTAGTGTGTTTTAGGACATTCTGTGACACAGATAACATCACTCCTCTGCCTCAAATAGATGGGTTTATTTTTAATTGTTAGGATCAAACTGAGGTTTTAATACCAATTTGACATTTTAACTATTTATATAGCCTGAATATTTGTGTGCAGAAAAATCTGCTTGGAATTGGTTGTTAATTTAAGGGATGAAGAAAGGTCTAGAATTCTCCTTCTCCATCTGTATGAAAGCTCAGATCCAGAAGAGGAACAGCAAGAGGAAGTCAAAGGCCTGAGAGATTTTATGTGTGGCAGCAAGACCTCATGCCCAGGACTTCATTGTGCTGGGTTTAATAAGTCATCAAATAGCCTGAAGAGAGGGAACATTTTTATTGAACCTTCTGCTGCCTAAATTAATTGAGCAATGGAACATGACAGTGCAATAGGTGAGATTATCAAAAAGAAAACTACCCCCCTAGGGCAGAAGCCCCAGATGTGTACCTAGGCTTTACTAAGAAAAGTGATTGCTACATGATAAAAGTATAATTGCCCCCTATTGTTACATTGCCATTTAATGAATCCCATTCAGCACCTAAATATGACAGATAGAAAAGGGTGGTGTGCAAATGGGCTGACAGTTACTTCAAATGTTGCACCACATGAAACGACACAGCTCTGAAGAAAAGCTGTCCTTTGTCTTATAAAATCAAAGAATCTTTTCTTGATTGTTTTAGTAGGACTATTGATTATCATAAAATTGAAGAATTGTGCATTTTATTCCAAATGATCTAAATAAATTAATTTAATATCAGAAAAGAAGAGTAAGCCAAAAAGCTGTCTTTGTAAAGAAACAGAAACATTAAATGAAAAGCCTTAGAACACATTTACTCACTCATTATTGAGTGAAAATATGTAGTGTTTAAGAGTCAGGGAAATAATGGAAGCTATCATTTAATGGGATTGCAGTTCATGTTTTGGACACACTATCTAGCTTGAAATATTTTAAAAGGTTGTCGCTCTAATCATCAATGCTGCTTCTAGCCAGAGAAAACTGAAAACTGAGCTCAAACTGCTTTAAATATGGTATTTTTGATTCATACATTTTAAAGTCCTGAGAATTGATTTAATGTACTCTTTCTAGTGGGTTGTTGTTGTTTGTGATCCTCTGGAGTAACACCATCTTTCATTGTAATCATCTGGACTAGGTCTTTTCAATGATGCCATTTTCTGTTTTGTAGTTGGACCCTGGCTTAGTGTCCTGGTTGTATTATTCTTTGGTGAACAAGACCCCTCCACTGAATAACAGTGAATAGTATAGAAAGAAGGATGGATGCTTAGCTTTGTCTCTTTGTCTTCCTATTTGCCTTTCATGAACTCCCTACCTCCATGAATTGAATGTTGTGTTGTGCTTATTTTTCCTTCATAAATTGTTCGCCATGAATTAAAAAATTACAAAGATATTTATGATTGTTTTAGGTAAGCATTGTTCCAACTCCAATTCCTTTACAGTGTCCACTATCCTACAGCAATGTCCTAAATTGTCCCCTAAACTTCAATTTTCTTAGTGTTCCCCCCCTAAATTTTTCTCCTCAATTTTCCTAGTGTTCTCCTCCCTACACTATGCTGCCCACCCCCGTCTCAGTGGCAAGCTTCCTACTGAAGACCAGTTTTCCTGCTCTTTGCTCTATTATTATTAGGCATATGATATTCAAAATAGGAAATTTATTTATATCCCACATAGAAAAGAGATCATTCTGAATAGTTTTCTCTCCCTCTGATTCCACTCAACATGTTACTCTACAGATGTACCTATAAAGCAGGAAATTGCTTACTTCATCAATTTTCTTATGGATGAGTATTATTACACTGAATATATGTATCACAGTTTCTGTATCCAGTTATCTGTGCTTGACATTTGGGTTGTTTCAGGATTTTATCTGTTGTGAATAGTGCTGAAATGAATATAGACGTGCAAATGGCTTTTCTACATTGTGCTTCAAACCGTGGGTTATATTCCCAGGAGTGGAATTTTGGGATCATATGAAATTTCAATTCTTAGTTTTCTGAGAAATGTTCATATTGTCTTCCAAAAAAGACTGAGTCAGTCAACATTTTTACTAGTATTGAATAAAGGCTGAGTGGAGTGTTTTAACCAATACCCATCATTAAGATAATCCCAGTGATTTGGACCTAGGTGGCTGGATATGGAATGACTTCAGTAGTAAAAATGTAATTTCTGTAAGAGTCAGTGCTTCAACTGTAACCTACGAATGAATCTCCAATGTGTGTGTGTGTGTGTGTGTGAGAGAGAGAGAGAGAGAGAGAGAGAGAGAGAGAGAGAGAGAGAGAGAATATGGTAGACTTCTCTATGATGGTCCAATCGGAATTGAACATAATATCTGCCTATATTGTATATATTTCCTATTATATGATATCCGTCCTCCTACCCCCTGTCTACCACGTTACAAATCCTCTTCTATCCTCACACCTCCTCAATCCCTAATCTTGCTCTCCTCCTATTTATCGCTCTTCACCCTTAATTCTTAACTCTTGGGGATCGGAAATTTCACCCTACCCCAGCAAGCTGGCAGCCTTCCCTACTCAGTCTCGTCACAGGAAGAACCTGTAGATACCACTTCCACTAACCACACTTTACGATAATTTTCTCCCACTCCCCCACTGCAGACTGTTGCTTGCCAGGGGATGCAGTTTCCGAGAGACCCTCAGCTCGAGGGCATTACCTGATGCCCAACGATTGCCAACCATTTCTCAGACTTCACAAGACAACGGGATGAAATGAAACCGTGCTCTGGATTCTAAACCCACCCCCCTGCAACCCCAACGATCTCAAAAGACTTAAAGGGGGAGTGGTAGCTCAGTGATAAGGCATACAAAAAGAAACACCTACTACTTATTTATACACACACATTTACATACACAAAACCACCACTAAACTGTAAAAATTATTTCAAAAAGTTACTTCCATTTTACATTCTATTTCAATGTAACATGCATTTTATTTTGTACTTGCCCACATCACATGCTCTCTGTCACTTCAAATACTTTGAACTTATGGTGCTACTATATTTCTTATTCTCAAGTATGAAATTAGACAACTCTTTACTGGATATCTCTTAAAGCAACTGAATTTGGAGTAGGCACTATGTTTTGTGTTCTTAGAACATTCTATTCTTATTTTGCTTCCCTTACTCCTATTGTTTTCTGTCTTTATCTTCTATTCAAATGAAATTCCTAAGGATAGGTTATATTGTACATCTCATATCTTTCATGTTTGTCATAAAATTCACAAATTATGCATGTAGAAAGCCATCAAGAATTATTTTTATTACTAGGTAAGAATGGTTGTTTTGTTTGTTTTGATGTAGTTCCATTTGTTTGTGTATCTGTTATCTTTGCCAATGAATCAAATCATTAAAAATGCCTTTAGGTTTTAGCTTTTGGAGAATTATGCCTCTATTTTCTCAACATATTTTATGTATTCTCTCTAATCTCAAGGCCTTAAATTTACTTTGAATTAATTTTTATGTAATGTGTGAGATTTATGCTGATCACTCACTTTTTTTTTTTGGTTTTTGGGTCAAACCTGGCACAACTCAGGGCTTCTTACTCCTGGCTCTACTCTCAGAAATCACTCCTGGCAGGCTCACTATTTTAAGAAGGATAATGATAAGTATTGGTCTGAAAAGATAAGGGAGGGTCACCATTATAAAAATTCAAATATTATTATGGGGAAATGAGTGTTACAATTTGCATATATCATAGCAGTATTATTCTAAAACTATAATATTAAATTCAGTATTATTTTCACCTATCATAACACTAAGTTTCAGTGGCACAAGCAGTAAGGCTTTTGCCTTGCACGCACTAGTCTAGGATGGACTGAGGTTCAAACCCCAGGCGTCCTATATGGTTCTCCAAGCCAGGAGTGATTTCTGAGTTTATTGCCAGGAGTATTCCTTGAGCATCAACGTGTGGGGCCGAAAAAATCAAATAATAATAATAATAATAAGTTTAATATAAGTATATAATAATAATAAATGGCAAATGAGTATCACTTTTAACACCGAAAATGTTCTAATATGAGTTATCCTCTTCCTTATATGCTTTACCTGATAATTTGGAAATTTTTTTTTTTTTTTTGGTTTTTGGGTTACATCCGGCAGTGCTCAGGAGTTACTCCTGGCTCCATGCTCAGAAATTGCTCCTGGCAGGCAGGCACAGGGGACCATATGGGGCACCGGAATTCAAACTGATGGCCTTTTGCATGAAAGGCAAACGCCTTACCTCCATGCTATCTCCCGGGCCCTAATTTGGAAATTTTTAAAAATGAAGTGAATAAATATCCATAGGAAATAATTTTGCATTATATATTTTAAATAAAAAGTCCATGACAGTATTTAATTATATATTTGATATAATGAAAACTAGTATATATTAGAAACTAGACTGTCAAGAATATTTATGATCATTAACATAGTTACATACTATAGCAATATTAATAAATAAGACATTTCTGTTATGGTAGTAAAAGGAAACAAATGGAGTATGATTTTATTGTAAGGGCATGTTCTTATTCAATTTGAATTTTCTTTTTTTGCATTCAATGACTACATCATTTAATTATTGAGGATATGAATAATATAACGTCTCTGAGTATGATATAATGGCCTCTTAACTCCTTTGGGAAGGAGCTATATTTTCTCTGAAGCTAAAAATAAAAATTGAAATTCCATGGAAATTATTCATATAAGAACAAAATCTGGAGTGTATCTTTTTATTATAGATATATCTGTCCTCTTTAAAATGAAATAGTTTTATTTCAGTTGAACTTTCTTTTACATGTTTTAAATACTGAGTGTGATTTGCTTTTATGTTTTAGATATCTATTATATCTAAGTGATTATGAATGGATAATAATAAATAATAGATTTAGCTTAGATATTTTTAACCTAGATTTTAGCAAAAATTTGTCAGGTTAATTGGTCTTCACCCTGAAAAATAGTGATGATGAGTTAACTGGTCTTTCTCCAAAAGAGTGATGACTTCCTCTTTTACATGTCAAAGACCCACTTAGGTGGAAAGAATTTATAGATAGGTCCTTTCCCTTAGCTATCCCCTACCCACGGGTATGATCTAAACTTCCAATAAATACCACAATCTTGGCTGGCCTCTTCCTCTTGCTCCTTGAGGTGGAAAGGTCCCTGGGCATGTGTTTCACCCACACCTGTCTGGTTTGAATTATTTTCTATGGTAGCCCCTGCTCCAGACCCACATCCCCAGAGAGATTACATTGTGTGGAGCTATTTACAGAACTCTTACTTATTGTCCTAATTTAACTCTGTTCTTAGAATAAACCTAATGCTTGGTTTAAAGCCTTTAGTCTTTGGTATCAAAGCTTAAATGTGTCTTTAAAAGAAGTGAATCCTTGGTTTTAGACACTAAGCAAAACTACATGCATATTCTTGTATCTCGAGACTTCAAATACTTTTCTTTTCACTGTTTTTTTTTTTCATTTATTTTATTGAAATCATTGTTATTTACAAAGTACTTCCTAATTGGGTATCAGATGTACAATGAATCAGAGTCATTTCCATCACCATTGTTGACCTCCCTCCTCCAATGTGCCCCAAGTGCATCCCATATTATCACCACCCTCCTAGACTGCCAGTATAACAGGCCGATTTTAAACTTATATTGTTCAAGTTTGGGTCTCTCAAGTCAATTGTTGCTGCCTTTGGCTTGGATATTTAGTTTTGTCCTTTTTAACATCACCAGTACACCTGAGTTTTAAATAAATGCTTAATTGGTTTTAGTGAATATTTTAAGTTTATTTATGACCAGTTGAATCTCCTAAATTTGATTTTATCACATAACTAAAATCATGAATATACATACCTAATGCCAAATAAAATTCCACTTTAGTTGCATGCATGTGTAGCTATTTGATAATTGGATCTATTAAATGTAGTAGCAAAACTATACTATTTCTGGTGAGATTCTCAATGAACTTCTAGTATAGTGTCCTCAAGAATCTCAGACAACAATTACTCATACCCAGTAAAATCTACATTCTTTTTTTTTAAATAATATCTTTATTTAAACACTATAATTCTAAACATGATTGTCTTTGGGTTTTAGTCATAAAAGAATGCCCCCTTCCACCAGTGCAACATTCCTACCACCAATGCACCTCTCCCGTTTTCTGCTTGTATGGAGACAGGCATTCTACTTCTCTCACTCATTAACATTGTAATGGTAGTTGCTATTGTAGGTATTTCTCTAACTGCACTCAGCACTCTTTGTGGGAAGCTTCTTATTGTGAGCTGGTTCTTCTGGCCCTCATCTTTGACATTACTACAATAATGTCTTCTATTTTTCTTAAAACAAACAGATGAGTGAGATTATTCTGTGTCTCCCTCTCCCTCTGACTTATTTAACATAGCATAATAGTTTCCATGTGCATCCATGCATAGAAAAATTTGATTACTTCATTTTTCTCCTGACTGCTGCATAATATTCCATTGTGTATATGTACAACTGATTCTTTAGCCATTCATCTGTTGAAGGGCATCTTGGTTGTTTCCAGATTCTGGCTATTGTAAATAGCACTGCAATGAATATAGGTATGAGGAAGGTATTTTTGTTTTGTGTTTTTGTGGATCTAGGGTATATCTCTAGAAGTGGCATAACTGAGGCTGGAGCAGTGGCTCAAGCAGTAAGGCATCTACCTTGTGCTAGCTAGCTTAGGATGGACCAAAGTTTGATCCCCCAGCATAACTTATGGTCACCGAAGCCAGGAGTAATTTTTGAGACATATCCAGGAGTAACCCCTGAGTATCACCTGGTGTAGTCAAAAATCAAAAAAAGAAAAAGACAAAAGAAGAAAGGAAGTAGTATAACTGTGACCTCAATTTCCAGTTTTTTGAGCAATCTCCATATTGTTTTCCATAAAGGCTGGACTAGTCAACATTCCCACCAGCAATGAATGAGAGTTTTTTCTCCCCACATCCCTGCCAGCACTGACTGTTCTTGTTCATTATGATGTGTGCCAGTCTCTGTGGTGTGAGATAGTACCTCATTTTTGTTTTGATTTGCATCTCCCTGATGATTAGTGATGTGGAGTACTTTTTCATGTGCCTCTTAGTCATTTGAATTTCTTTGTTGAGAAATTGTTCATTTCTTCTCCCCATTTTTTGATTGGGTTAGATGTTTTTTCTTGTTACGTTCTGTCAGTACAATGTATATCTTCCATATGAGCCTCTTATCTGATGGGTATTGGGTGAATAGTTTTTACCATTTGTGGGTGGCTTTTGTATTCTAGGTATTATTTCTTTTGAGGTGCAGAAGCATCTCAGCTTAATATAGTTCCATTCATTCATCTCTGCTTCCACTTGTTTGGAGAGTGCTGCTTCCTTCTTGAAGATGCCTTTAGTCTTATTGTCATGGAGTGTTTTACCTACATGTTGTTCTATATACTTATAGTTTCGGGTCTGATATCAAGGTCTTTAATCCATTTGGATTTGATCTTTCTGCATGGTGTTAGATGGAGGTCTGAGTTCCCCTTTTTGCAAGTGGCTGATTAGTTGTGCCAGTACCACTTGTTGAAGAGACTTTCGTTGACCCATTTTGCATTTCTGTCCCTTTAGCATAGATTAATTGATTCTAAGTATGGGGAGCAATCTCTGAATATTCAAGTCTATTCTACTGATCTGAAGTTCTGTCTTTATTCCAATACCATGCTGTTTTAAAGAGTATAGCTTTGTAATACAATTTAAAGTTAGGGAAAGTGATGCCTCCCATATTCCTTTTCCCATGGTTTGATCTAGTGTTTATTTTTCCAGATGAATTTCAGGAGTGTTTAACTCACTTCTTTGAAGAATATCATGGGTATCCTAGGAGGGATTGCATTAAATCTGTACAATGTTTTGGGGAGTGTTGCCTTTTTATTTTATTTTTTGTTTGTTTGTGGGCCACACCCGGTGATGCTCATACTACTGGCTATGCACTCAGAATTTGCTCCTGGTTTGGGGGATCATATGGGATCCTGGGGGATTGAACCACAGTTCTAGGATAGTGCAGGCAAGGCAGATGCCTTACTGCTTGCAGCACCACTCTGGCCCCAGTTTTGTTTTATAATGATGTTATTTCTACCAATCCATGAGCAGGGTATGTGTCTCTATTTTCTTATGTCCTCTTTTATTTCTTTCCTTTTTTTTATTTTTTTTGTCTTTTTGTTTATTTTCCTCTTTTATTTCTTGAAGCAGGGGTTTATAGTTTACTTTGTATAGTTCCTTCACATCTTTAGTTCAGTTGATTACAAGATATTTGAATTTGTGTGACACTAATGAGAATGGGATTTTGTTTGTTTGTTTGTTTGGTCACACCAAGTGGTACTCAGGGGTTACTCCTGGCTATCTGCTCAGAAATTATTCCTGGCAGGCTTTGTGGACCATATAAGATGATCAGATTTGAAACACCTTTCATCTTGTGTCGGCCGCTTGCAAGGCAAACGCCCTACCACTGTGCAATCTCTCTAATCTTGAATATTTTTTTAAAGTCCGTTTCTTCTCTGTCATTATTGTTGTACAAAGAGGCCATTAATATTTGCATGTTAATTTTGTAGCCTGTCACTTTGCTATATAAATCAAAAATTTTGGTAGAGTCTTTAAGGTTTTCTAAATATAGTATCATGTTATCTGCAAACAGTGAGAACTTGATTTCTTCCTATCCTATCTGGATGCCCTGTGATATCATTTTATTGCCTGATCACTATGGCAAGAATTCAGCACCATACTGAATAGGAGTGATGAGAGAAGGCAGCCTTGTCTTGTACCAAATTTTAAAGGAAAGGCTTTTAGTTTATCTCCATTGAGAATATTTGCCACTGACTTGTGGTAGGTGGCCTTGACTATATTGAGAAAAGTTTCTCCCATTCTCATCTTGACTAGAGCTTTTTTTTTTTTAAAAAATCAAGAATAGATGCTTTTCCTGCATCTATTGATGTGATCACTTGGGGTCTTTTTGTTGTTGGTCTGGTATAGTATTTTAATTAATTTTCATATGCTAAACCATCCTTGTATTCCTGTACTGAAACCTAGTTGGTCATGTTATATTAACTTCTTGCTGAGTTGTTCAATCTTATGTGTCGGAATTTTGTTGAGGATCTTTGCATCTGTTTTCATCATACTTAAGAATGTCCATTCTTGGGGCTGGGTGGTGGCGCTGGACGTAAGGTGCCTGCCTTGCCTGCGCTAGCCTAGGATGGACCGCGGTTTGATCCCCCGGTTTCCCAAATGGTCCCCCAGGCCAGGAGCGAAATCTGAGAGCATAGCCAGGAGTAAACCCTGAGCATCATTGGGTGTGGCCCAAAAACCAAAAAAAAAAAAAAAAA
>PVKC010045733.1:0-11362 GCA_004027635.1 Crocidura indochinensis | reverse complement strand
GAAGGAAGGAAGGAAGGAAGGAAGGAAGGAAGGAAGGAAGGAAGGAAGGAAGGAAGGGAAAGAAGGGAAGGAAGAGAAGAGGAGAGAAGAGAAGGAAAGAAAAGAAGAGAAGAGAAGAGAAAAGGAAAAGAAAAGAAAAGAAAAGAAAAGAAAAGAAAAGAAAAGAAAAGAAAAGAAAAGAAACAAGTCTCTGTGACCTTTTCTTCTACTGGATTCCAGGTAAGATAAAAACCATCCTGCCTGGGCCCGGGAGATAGCATGGAGGTAAGGCGTTTGCCTTTCATGCAAAAGGTCATCGGTTCGAATCCCGGTGCCCCTGTGCCTGCCAGGAGCAATTTCTGAGCATGGAGCCAGGAGTAACCCCTGAGCACTGCCAGGTGTGACCCAAAAAACAAACAAACAAACAAAAAACCATCCTGCCTATATGAACTGGATAAATTTCTGTTTCCTCCATCCTAAAATAGGATCAGTCTACCTCAAAACTGTAAAAGTTGATACATTATTATTCAAGAATCAAAAATTAGAGTAACTACCCGGTGAAGAACTGATCGAATTTGTCAGTTATTACAATGAACTAAAATGATCTAAAGTAACTGAAGTAAATCAACAAAGAACTGATGTCTACAATAAGAAAAAAAAGAAAGGTTATTATTTTTACAAGAATGTGCATACTTCTACAAGTCTCCTAAAATGAAACATTTTCTTGGTTTAGTAACTGAAAATAATCATACTCTGTTGAAAGTATAAATATTTTAAATGCCCTAAAAAATGAAGTTGCCACAGAAGAAATTCTTAACAATAAATTTTGCCTTGCTAAGAAACAGAGAATTAAAGCAATTCTTTAAACTTTTCCCTCAAATTCATATTGCCCCCTTTCACTGACAAGTACTTGATTTTAACATCATATTAACTTTAAGCAACATTATTTCTTTATAAAAACAGTTATTTTACAGATTCAAAAAAAAAAACTATGAATATTAGGAAAAAAACAGTGTGAGAGAGGGCAGACATTTCTCTACTATTCGTAAAGCTCTTAAAAAAAAAAATCTAAGGCCAAGGAGCTGACCCAAAGGTCTGGTGCTGAATGCATGCTTTGTATGCAGGAGACCAAGGTTGATCTCTGCTCCATGTGGCTCCTCCATGCAACGCTGAGAGTAGCTTCTAGCACCTCCAAGTATAACCAAAAAAATAAATAAAATTAAAAATCTATAAAAAGGATGGAACTTCTGACACTGCATGTCAGCTTTAGCGTATAAATAGTTTAGGATGAATACAAGAAGAAAGGGAATTGCAAAATGGCAGATAGGAATTGAGACATATGAACAGAAGGAAATTATGCTTTATTATATGCTCCAAAGAGAACATAAATTCTATTTCACCCCTTCCCCTTCCATTTGCATGGGGACCGCCCTGCAAGAAGGGCAGACAAGTCATCTCCATGACTACCTACTCAAAGTTATTATAGATCTCGGAACAATGTTATTCACAAAAATTTCTTTGCTTCAAAGTAGATAGTTCACCCTTTTCTAGAACCAAGATTAACATAAGAGAATCCAAGCCCACAGCTTTAGAAAAAAATGAATTTAACTACACAGAGAACTACCATAATCATGTGAATGAATGAGGGAACTGGAAAGCCTGTCTGGAGTACAGGTGGGGGTGGGGTGGGATGGAGAGAGATTTGGGGCATTGGTGGTGGGAATATTGCACTGGTAATGGGGGTGTTCTTTACATGACTGAAGCCTAATCACAATCATATATGTAATCAAGATGTTTAAATAAAGAAAAGAAAGAAAAAAATGAATTTCACAATGACCAAGAGGCACCTTTTTACCTTTTTTTTAAGGCTCCTATTTTTAGTTTGAAAGTCTACAGGTCATTGGTTGCGTCCAACTTTTTCATGACTCTGTATAAGTTTGAATTTTTTTATAATAATCATTTACAACAGTTCAGATTATCTGTTTTCCAGATACACTCCTAAAAGAACTCTTAAACTGGGAGGTAGAAAAAAAGGTATAAAACACAATACCTTATGTCATTTTAAAATAAAGCACAAAATTTATAAAGCTGATATTTCTGGATTATTTTATTGGCTCAAAATTCTAAAATTAAATTTTAATTGAAGACTGCTAAAATTATGCCATGATTCATTACTACTTTTTTTTTTTTTTTTTTTGGTTTTTGGGCCACACCCTGCGGTGCTCAGGGGTTACTCCTGGCAGGCACGGGGGACCATATGGGACACCGGGATTCGAACCAATCACCTTTGGTCCTGGATCGGCTGCTTGCAAGGCAAATGCCACTGTGCTATCTCTCCGGGCCCAATTCATGCTACTTTCTTTCAAATACATGAAATTCATGTGCCATAAAGATATATAAAAACAAGTGTGCTTTTTATTTTGTTTGTTTGGGGGGCCACACCCAATGCTCCAGGGTTACTCCTGGCTGTGTGCTCAGAAACTGCTCCTGGCAGGCACAGGGACCAACAAAATGTCAGGGATCTAACCCAGGTCGGTCACATTATACTCTCTGTACTATCATTCCAGCCCCAAAGCTGTGCTTTTAAAAACCCTATAATTAATACTATTCTATCTCTAAGACTTTTTAAATAATTTTTGTTTGTTTTGTTGGGTTTTTTATTTGTTTGGCTTTTGGTTTGTGGGTCACACCTTGCTGTGCTCAGGGCTTAGTCCTGGCTCTGTGCTCAGGAATGACTCTTGGCAGGCTTGGGAAACTATATGGGGTGCCAGGATCAAATCCAGGTGAGCCACAAATAAGGCAAATGCCCTACCTACTATGCTATCTCTCCAGCCCTAGACTCCCTTTTTAGAGAAAACTCTATCATGATGGAACAGCTGAGTAAATTTTCTATGCGAAATATCAGGTAAAATGCAGTGCTGTCTTCTAGCTAGGAGTAAAAGAGAAACATTTTCCAAAACCATCTGGAATCTCATTCCAGCAACCTCTGTGCTATATTTTTTTCCTCCCAAAATGCGTCACTTAACTATCAAAACAACTCCTGCCCAGTCTACCTGACCACATTCCAAAGCTGTAGCTTTCCCTGAATTCACTTCTCAACGACACGCTGCTCATACAGAGCACCTAGCAAGCCAAATGTGATGATCTGCTCGTCCCTTTCTTCCTTTCAGGGAATACTGCTGCCCATCAGAGGAAGTAATTAGTGGGTTTATTATGTACGAAAAGCGTCAT
This sequence comes from Crocidura indochinensis, assembly GCA_004027635.1. Taxonomy (NCBI): domain Eukaryota; kingdom Metazoa; phylum Chordata; class Mammalia; order Eulipotyphla; family Soricidae; genus Crocidura; species Crocidura indochinensis. The sequence continues at coordinate 8,152 of PVKC010045733.1, read as the reverse complement.
CCATCAGTTTGCTGTCTGGCTTGAATAGCTCACATCAGCTCTTCATTCATGCCAAGTGTGCTCACTGTCCACAGATCTGATAAAACCGTACCTCCTTTCAGATTTCCCCTCACTCTTCAAAGATCAGAGTATCGCAACTATGTGATCCAGAGACTAAAAGTGACAGAAGAAATCTCTTCGTCCTCTGCATAAAGGAAGCTAAAGGACTAAAAAGTTGGTGAAGGAAAAGAACCAGGGAAGCCAGAGAGGGCAATGCTAGCCTCTCCTCAGTTCAGTCCAGATCACTGTTTGAAAGCTACTGGATTTGGGAGCGTGTGTAATTCTCAAATATGAACAACAGAACTTTTCCAGAAGGTAAAGCATCTATAGAAATAAACGGGATTGCTCGTTGCTGAAACACTGCATGAATTTTTAATAAGTTCTGAACACTCAAGTTGTGTGTGGTCAGATCAACTACTGGTATCGGAGAAGGCAAAATGCAAGCTGCTATTCCTATCATCCTATCCAAATGGAACCTTTACCTAACTCATGTTGCCCTAACCAAGGCTGCAGGATTACCAGGAACACGGATAGAGAGAAACTGCAAGAAATAAAACCCAGTGTCAGAGAGAACACAGAGGAAAGTACAGAAGGCATCTAAAGTGCTGACGCTTATTCCAGCCACCTTCCTGCTCCTCAAACAAGCCACTGCCAGGTAAGCTTTCATTTATAACATTAATTTATATCTTGCTACTAAAACTAAACCTGCTGATGCTTTTCAGTGAGCTAGGAGATTTGAATTTCATGTAATCCTCCTGCAAGCTTTATGCAGATTTAAGCTTCCTGAGTAAACACTTGTTTTTACTAAGAATGCAGAAACCATTCATAACCAGATAATGAAACTTAAAATCATTTCCCACTGGATTTGTCCCATCCTTGTTTTCATTTCTTTAGCCCATTGTTTATTTATTAGCTTAAAAATGTACAAAGATATAGAAGAATCATTCATAGATGCTATTTACCAAAATCCTCAAATGATATTTACTTCACAGGACACTTGGTTAAACCAAATTTTATGCATTTTTATCATGTCTATTAATGCAAACAAAGCTCAGTGACTGGCATTTAAAATAACCCCCCCCCCAAAAAAAAGGCTGTGATGTCACTCTCATTCACACTGAAGAAAAGCAATCTCTAGTAAACTAGAATATAATACTTGAGCAGAATGAAGTCAATTTAGCCTACAGGTGCTAGGCATATTTTCATAACAAGATAAACGGGGACATTTATTCTGATTTAACAACAGACCAAAAAGATGCCTCCTATCTTATTAGCTCAAAGCTTCATTCAGATCAGTTGTCCAAACTGTGAAATACAAAGAACTACTGAAGCCACTAAAGAACTGCAAATGGGTGCAGTGCTTTTTGAAATGTCCCTAGAAACCCCTTGATAATGACACTATGTTATGTTTAAAAAAGAAAAAGATTATCAACATTTTAATTCCCTCCATAGATTTTCAGCCAAAATTCAACCTTAATATTTTTATATAACCTTCAGTAAGACAAATTCTTTAATGCTAAGCTAATTTAAAAGGCTGTCCAACAACTAATCATCTTTTTATCACCACAGGAAATAGGCAGCAGGGAAAATTATAAAAGCAAATCATGCTAAACTATAGAGATCTTCTGAAAATGCAAGGAGAAATATCAATTGCCATTCATTTCTTATCTATAAATTCAAACTGGTAATTCTCTATTTCACTGCGTTTTTCTTTTCTTATAATGTTATTAGTGAGGTGAAATGTAAGATCCTTTTGCCCTTTCAAGGCAATCAGTAAATAACATTAAATAGCATAAGCCTTAAGTTTCTGCACTGATTACAAAAATTCACCCATCATTTTCCAATATCAAAAGAAATACAAGCAGTGATGATAAAATATGCCAATTTGTTTCAGAGGAAAAAAAATTGAACTTTTCAAATAAGTCATTTGTGTACCAGCATTTTACTAAAAAGTACTACATTTTACCACATTAAGACTTACCTGAACCCTTATGGTCTTTCATCTTCTTTCCTCCTTATTGTGATGTTCTTTTTTGTAAACTGGCATAATTTGAAAATGTGTATTTGTATTACGTACATTTTTAAATGAAAATATCAATATTAGAACTCATAACTAATTTCTAACAGGCAATACCTGATTATAATATACTCAAATAATTTGCTCCTATTAAGTGTAATTAAAAGGGACATACATTATATTCCTGAAAACTTCCAGGTTTCATTATTCAATGCAATGGACACCAATTTGGGGACTTCTATGATTTATCTTCTATTGACAATGAACCAATATCATCCTTCTCACCTTTGGCCCTTATCAACATCAATTCCAATGAATCTTCCTTTCTTTCCTATCCTAATAAAGGTTTTCAACTAGAATAATCCATCCTGACTAGTGATTAGAGGCTTAAATTACAGCTTTTAAAAATCTCAAAAACAGGGGCCGGAGAGATAGCATGGAAGTAAGGCATTTGCCTTTCATGCAGAAGGTCGGTGGTTCGAATCCCGGCATCCCATATGGTCCCCTGAGCCTGCCAGGAGCGATTTCTGAGCATAGAGCCAGGAGTAATCCCTGAGCACTGCCGGGTGTGACCCAAAAACAAACAAAAAAAATCTCAAAAGCAATTAGAATCATGTAATTTTTCTTCACTTTGAAAAAAAAAAAGCTAAAAGCACTAGCTAATTTTGATTAATAATGATGCTTTAAAAAGTTAAAAACAAACAAACAAACAAAAAAAGTTAAAAACCGGGGCCAGAGCAATAGCACGGACAATAGTGGCCAATCCGAGTTCAATCCCTGGTATCCTATATGGTCCCTGAACCTGCCAGTAGCAATATCTGAGTGCAGAGCCAGAAGTAACCTCTGAGTGCTGCTGGATGTGGCCCAAAAATCAAAACAAACAAAAAAATAAGTTAAAAACTGCATCAACTCAATATCATAGATACAAATGAATAAGAAAGTTTATGCTGGTTATTTAGACTTTGCTTATGTGTCTTCTACTGTTTTGGCAGTCAGACATGCTTAAGAAGTCTTTGATGACTACCTGTTAGTTTCTCTAACTAGTAATATATTTTATAAATACATACTATGTATTATATTACAAAATAAAGATTGTATATTAACGAATTTCTACACAGAGATGGAACAAATATTGTGGACATTATATCCTTGCAGTGATATCTATTTTCTTAGAATCTTCCCATTTTAAACCATCCAAAAGAAAAATAAATAAGCCATCCAAAAGATATATACTTTAGGAGGGGGCCCACACCTGTTGATGTTCAGGGGGTCCTGGCTCTGCACTCAGGAATTATTCCCAGTGTGGCTTGAGGAAGTAAACAGGATGATGGGGTCTGAGTCCAGGTCAGCTGTGTGCAAGGCAAGTACCCTATCCACTGTATTATTTATCTTATCCTCCAACTATGAACATGTGAAAATAAAAGCATATTATATAGGTCAAACTAATAAACATACACCTACTGACAAACCACTCTTAAAAAAGTTATTGCTGGGGCCTGAAAGACAGCATGGAGGTAAAGTGTTTGCCTTGCATGCAGAAGGTCAGTGGTTCAAATCCCAACATCTCATCTGGTCCCCCGAGCCTGCCAGGAATGATTTCTGAGCACTACTGGGTGTGACCCAAAAACAAACAACAAAAATAAAAGTCATCCCTATCTGAAATAATAAGCAACATGAATTTATATGTAAAAACATAAATATATTCCAGTATTATAATTTTCCATTTTTAATTAGAATTTTTAAAGAATTTCTTTCATTCCAATATAATGGTCATGTTTCAAGCACAATTCAAGAGAGTGTTTCAATCAGTCAGTGCATTTGTTCTTTTTTTTTTTTTGGTTTTTGGGTCACACCCGGCAGTGCTCAGGGGTTATTCCTGGCTCCATGCTCAGAAATTGCTCCTGGCAGGCACGGGGGACTATGTGGGGCACCAGGATTCGAACTGATGACCTTTTGCCTTACCTCCATGCTATCTCCCGGGCCCCTGCATTTGTTCTTTATTATAACTGATTTTCCTTATGAAGGACCAAATTAAAATAAGGATGATGGTTCATCACCAAGATTCATCTCTTCTCCAGTTTTTCCTGCTGAGAGAGAATAATCTTTGGTTTCTGACATCACAATCTGTAGCTGGAAAAGCGACTGTGATATCAAACAGATGATTATATCCTTTCAGTGTGAACTAGCTGCAAAAGAGATGTGAGCACTATCATTTCAAGTCATATCACAGAGATGACAGAACTGAATTAGACAGGGATGCTTACACTGTATTTGACACTTTTATAGCATCTGCTTTTAAAGATCAAAGTAGCATTTCACAGTTTTCTTCATTAAAAATTTAGAAGATAAACATTTTCCTGTTGATAAAATTCAGATGATAAAAAAGGATGTGAAAAACACCAGTTAAAAACAAGATATTCAGAGAATGAGAATGCAGAGGACTACGCAATAGGTGCAAAATTTCACCTTAATACAAAAATTTCTACTAGTCAGAAAACAGAAAATCAATCTACTCAAAACAGGAAAGTATTTCTCCAGATGAGAGATTCCCAAATATAGAATATAACAAAGTGATCTCATGATAAAAAAAAAATTTTATGTGACATATAAAAAAAAGTACTGTGACGTGGTAATAGGAATAATGTTGGTGAACATCCCATCATTTCTTTATTGGAAGAAAATAATTCTTTTTGGGCAGATGTTTGATTACACTTTCAATTTCCTCAGTGGTGATGGGGGAATTTAGAAATTCTACCTCCTCCTTATTTAAGTGTGGAAGGTTATATGTGTCCAAGAATTTTTCCATTTCTTCCAGGTTCTCATGGAAGAAAATAATTCACAAGAGAATAAGTATCACATTAGTAGGCAAAACTCCTGTCTCCTATGAAGCGCAACAAAGATGTACAGAGAATTATCAAAGTATCTGGAAGCCAGAGTTTCACAAAGGAAACAAAATAAGTGTTCCTCTCAACAGATACATACTCGTGTCTATATCATCACTCTTTTTATCATCTTTTAGCAGCTATCACTACCAAGAACAAAGCAGATCACAAAACCATTCCCTGCAGCCTCTCTGTTGGTGAGCTATAGTAGTCCTAATTCAAAATATCAATCTTTTTTATTATGCCTCTTAGACTCAGAACTTAAAGATTATGTGTATTCAAAAATATAAACAAATGACTACAAGTCATAAGTAGTAAATCTGTTTATCTGCAGTTATACTGTTGATTAGTGGTGTATTGAAACATTCTTTAAGCACTGATCTTAATAGGGGTGACTGCTATCACTACATTATTATTTATTGCTGTTTAAATATCCTGCCATTTCCGTTTCTCAGATAATACTGGAAATATTAGTGGACTAATTCCAGACTCCAAACCAACCAGAAATCCTCACCACCTTTTGAAGACCCGTAGTCTGATGTTACACTTTTATCATCAATAAAATATGCGGACATTTCTAACTAAGTCTCATTCTATAAACATAGCACTGAATCAAGTGCAATTAGAGTATCAAAAGTCAAAGACAAGTTTCAATGCAATTATCCAAATAAAACATTTAGTTGTTTATAGATTTTCTTAGTAAAATAATCAAATATATTGACTCATGCACAATCTACCCAGCTTAGAATATAACACAGTGCTAGAGTACAAATGGCACCACACTCATGTTTAATTCTTCATGAATTATATGTTTCCTACACGTGGTTGCAAGAGCACAGTCCTCTGCATGAAGTCATTTCTATAACGTAAGATAACACCTCATAATGCTTTTTCATACCAAAAACTTGTATTTGATTTTTTTTAAATTCTTTGAAAAGAGTTGTCTAGGGGCCCGGGAGATAGCATGGAGGTAAGGCGTTTGCCTTTCATGCGAAAGGTCATCGGTTCGAATCCCAGTGCCCCATATGGTCCCCCGTGCCTGCCAGGAGCAATTTCTGAGCATGGAGCCAGGAGTAACCCCTGAGCGCTGCCGGGTGTGACCCAAAAACCAAAAAAAGAAAAAAAAAAAAAAGAAAAGAAAAGAGTTGTCTAATTGCATTGAAAATCTATACATACACTTGTTCATCCTGATCTCTGCATTTTAAGGATTAGGGCCTCAAAAATGAAGTCAGGCAGCTGGCTCAAAGGGCTGGAATAATTGCCTGTAAAAACAGAACCCCAGATTTGATCCCCAAAATCATATGGCCTCTTACGTACCACCATTGTGTAAGTTCTGGTGGTCCCAGAACTGTGCAAAATACTCCCATATTAAAATAGGAGGGCTCTATCTCCTTCATTAGCCTATTCATAGCTCATCAATGGATGTGTTACATAATATAAAAATGCATTGTGCTTGCTTGCTTGCTTTTGGGTCACACCTGAAGGTGCACGGGGGGGGGGGGGGGTTACTCTTGCCTCTGTGCTCAGGAATCACTCCAAGCAGGCTCAGGCAATCATATGGGATGCCAGGGATGGAACCTGGGTCAGCCATGTGCGAGGCAAGAGTCCTACCTGCTGTGCTATCACTCCAGCCCTCAGAAAACACATCTTAATACTATCTCAAGTCTAATGGAAGAGTGATCTAAAATCTATTTCCCCCTCAATTCACCAAACATGAGTAAATAGGACAAATACAGAAAAGTCTCAATATGGAGAACTTAGAGCAAGCATACTAAAACCAAATCTTATTTTTTTTTAAAGAATCAGCTCTGTTAATTACACAATATTATGAGGTATGCAAATACAGAATAGCAGATAGATCCCTTAAATGTTTGCTCTATTTGGCATATGTAAACCATATTTAACTTACTCAATATTTTATCTTCACTTCATCAATAGTTCAAAAGGCTCTAGACCTCCTGTAATTGCAATTACAAAAGAATGTGGAAAAGAATTTTGTGAAGAAAACTGAACAGAAACCACAATCAAATTACCAAAGATTAAGAGTGAAAGAACTACTGAACTTAAAAAATATGGCATTTTGGGGGTCAGGTGGTGGCGCTGGAGGTAAGGTGCTTGCCTTGCCTGCGCTAACTTAGGACGGACCTCGGATCAATCCCCCGGTTCCCGTGCCTGCCAGGAGCGACTTCTGAGCGAATAGCCAGGAGTAACCCCTGAGCGTCACCGGGTGTGGCCCAAAAATATATATATATGGCATTTTATTCTTTCTATCATCATCCTCTATGCCCCACCTCTCCCAATCCCATTCTCTTCCTCCTCTCTGCCTCCTCCTCTCTTTCCTCCCTTGGTGTGTACATGCAAGTATCACGGTCAAGTTTTCTTTCTGAATTTGAGAGCCAGGGTAGATTTTCCTGTTAATTCATGCCAATAATGGCAAACTCTTGCAAAGTAAAGATAAAGGCGAAAGCTGATCCATACCTCATCATCTCAATTAGGATTGAAGGTAAGAAGAGTGTTGAGGCAGGCTAAGACGGACGACTCTAGAATTCCTGAACATAAATGTTAGGGTGATGTCAGTTAAAGGCAATGTCTCTAGACATGCTCTAGGTATGTGGCTGGACAGTGGTTTGATGCTTTCTGTGCACAATTCAAGACTTGTTTGTTTAGTATGGTCTTGTTTGGGAGGGGTCACACCCAGCAGTACTCAGGAATTACTTCTGCTGGCTTGGGGGACCATATGGGGTGCTGTGGATCAAATCCTGCTTAGCCTTGTATATACTATTGCTCCAGCCTCTCAAGACATTTTTAGCCTGTTTTGTGGTGACTATCATTTTATAGCAGTTATAACCAAAGATCTTCAATAAAACATGAAAGGCATACAGCATATAAGAATAGACTTTCTCTCATTAGTTTAAGATGGAAAAACCTAGAATCCTCCTAACTAGAAAACTGCCTTTTCCCCTCACATCTTTCTTCTGTTTCCCCTGCCCACACTTTTTGGACTGTCTCCCAGGAAAATTTGTCATAATTGTTCTGCCATCTAGAGGTTCCATGAAGGTATTCTCCATTTTAATACCAATACATGGTTCTTCAGAGAAAATGCCAAATACGGGCCCGGGAGATAGCATGGAGGTAAGGCGTTTACCTTTCATGCAAAAGGTCATCGGTTCGAATCCCGGTGCCCCATATGGTCCCCCGTGCCTGCCAGGAACAA
>PVKC010045732.1:0-11367 GCA_004027635.1 Crocidura indochinensis | reverse complement strand
ATTTCTGAGCATGGAGCCAGGAGTGGCCCCTGGGCACTGCCGGGTGTGACCCACAAACTAAAGACTCAAAAGGTAAAGAGGTCTTCAAAAACCCACCAAATTTTAAAGTCTTTGCACTCATTTTTATTTTATTTAATTTATTTATTTATTTATTTATTTATTTTGGGGGGAGTTGGGGGGAGGGCCACACCCAGAACTGCTCAGGGGTTACTCTTGGCTATCTGCTCAGAAATAGCTCCTGGCAGGCACGGGGGACCATATGGGACGCCAGGATTCAAACCAACCACCTTAGGTCCTGGGTCGGCTGCTTGCAAGGCAAACACCGCTCTACTATCTCTCCGGCCCCTATTTATTTATTTTTTGTTCAAAAAGATGTTTGATGTTCAAGTGTTTCTCTTGGCTCTACACTCAGAAATTACTCCTAGAGGTGCTTGAGGACTATATTGCAAAACTGGGGATCAAACTCAGGTCATCTACATGCAAGGCTAAAGCCCTACCTGCTGCAATATCTTTTCATCTCCAGGTCTTTGCATTCTTGACTGGATTAAAAAGTCTGCCTATGTTAGCCTAACCAGTTCCTATGCATCTATCTAGCCTACTTGGAAAAAAAAAACTCCTCTCTGAAGCTAAAGAGGACCACCAGCTTAATTAGTCACTGTGCTGCAACAATTCTCTCTTTATTCATTCTTTCTGATGATTCCATTTAATACACAGCATAAAAATACTGCAATTAGAGTATTTTATTTTCCTTGGATTTCAGAGTCCTTGACTAGAGGTAATGGCTTGGTAATAAAAATAACCAAGTTGGCATTATGGTTGTGTTTGTTCAGATGCACAAAAGACTTGGAAGCAAATCCCAATTGTCATTAACCAACAGAGTCCACCTGGCAAGTTTATTATCCTCCTTGAGCCCCAAATTTTCCTCTGCAGACAGAAGGTATAAATACTTGACTGACAGGGCCAAGAATACAGTTCAGAGATTAAGGTTTAATTGCTTGCAGTTTCGAATACAATGATGATTCTAAATCCTGTCACAGCCTATGCCCCTACCTCAACACAGATCCAGGTGTGCTCTCTTCTAAAATACTTGACTGTAAGAAAATTGGTGTATGAAATATACCTCAATTAAGTTATTACCAAAAATAGAGAAAAAACTCCTGACTCTAAATTTGGCTTGAGGATTAAATGGCACCCAGATAAATGGCATGAATATTTTTTATTTGTTCACTTAAAGAAGGTAGATTTTCTGGGGGGAGGATGCTGAGAAATTTTTTCTAGAAAGAGAGTGGCAGGCAAAATAAGTGTTGGAACCTCCAATGATCACTATGTGATCAGAATTTCATCATAGTCATTGTCTCTATATCCAACAGCCCCATCTGACTCTGGCACACAGTGGGGTTAAATAAGTATTTGCTGAACAATAGATGACACAGACTTGGAGCATTAAAGAGTCCTGACTGGAAGCTCTCACTGAGTAATTATAGTTCCAGCAAAAAATTAATAGAAATCTCCTGAGGATTAAATAATATCTTTAATTTTGGAACCCATGAAATGAATAACATTATACAAAGGCATATCATACATTATTAAACTCCCTATTTAGTAATTCTCAGCCTCACTTTTGTTCTGTGGCTTGTTAAGAATGGTGTTCTTGCTGAGAAAACAAAACTGGGTCTTATTAATAGAAGTGAAAAGTTTTCTATTTTGCGACACCTAAATGGTAGCAAAGAAACAGAAGCGAGACTACATGTTCCTCCCATCCACACTCGCCCTCCACCTCCAGAACGAATGTTATTGCTCCAATATGGAAAATAAATCCCAGAAAGAATGTCTATTTTTTATAACCAAGGGGAGGTTGTAGTATTTCTAGAGTGAGAAGGGCTATTGGAGAGCATCTAGCCCAATGGGTTTCAATTATTCTTATTTCGTTTGTTTTTGGGGCCACACCTAGAAGTGCTTAGGGATTACTTCTGGTTCTACATTCAGGGATCATTCCTGGCAGGCTCAGGGAAATAAATGGGATTCCTGGAATTAAATTTGGGTAATCTATGTGTAAGGCAAGTGCCCTACCTTCTGTACTATCTCTCAGGCCCTTCAACCATTCTTATGACATGGAAACTTACTATTACTATTATTATCATTATTGGTTTTGGGGTCCTACCCGGTATTGCTCAGGGGTTACTCCTAGCTCTGCACTCAGAAATCACTCCTGGCTGACTTGGGGGACCAAATGGGATGCTGGGATTCAAACCACTGTCTGTCCTGGGTCTGCTCATGTAAGGCAAATGTCCTACTGCTGTGCTATCTCTCTGGCCCATGACATGAAAACTTTTGCCACACCCAGAATTGCTAGGAATTACTCCTAGTGCAGTGATTATGAGTCACTTCCAGCAGTGATTGGGAGAACTCTGAAATATGAGACCAAATATATGTCTCTTGCATACAAAGCATGTACTCCAGTGGCCAGAGAGCTAGAGAGCACATAAAGTACTTGCCTTGCACATAGTCAATTAGGGTTTGATCCCCAGCACCACATAGGATCCCTCATACACTGTGATGAGCAATCTCTTAGCATAGAGCCAGAGTAAGCCCTGAACACAATTTGGGTATGGCAAAAAACAAACAAACAAAAACAAAAACAAAAAACCCACTGAGCAAGCAAAACATGAACTCCAACTCTCTGAGCTATCAACCTGGTCTTTTAAGAATTTTTGATGAGAGGAACTGGAGAGAGAGCACAGTGGCTAGGGTCCTTGTCTGGTAGGTAGTTGACCTGGATTAGATCCCAGGAATCCCATATGGTCCATGAGCACTGCCAGAGATGATTCCTTGATGCAGAGCCAGGAACATTAATGGGTATGTCCCAAACAAGAAAAAAATCTTTTTTAAATGAGAAATCCTAGCAACTCTAGATCAAATATAGGAAAAAAAAAGTTCTCCTAAGTTTTCTAGTCCCTGGACCCTCAATCCTCTGCAGAATGTCAGGTGCTGTGTTTCTGCAGAATGGAGGAAGTAAGCTCCCTGACAAGTGAGTCTCTTAAGATATCATGAACTAAAATACTACATACACAGTTAGAAAATCTCAGGAACTGCTGACACTTCCTACAACTTCCTGGGTGGCTTACTATGAAGAACTACTGCAGAGAGAATGGTGCAGACAGGAACACTGGCGGCATCAGCCCTCCAGGGCCAAGCTTGCCTCCCAGCATTTGTGCTAACCAGATGCTGAGCACTTCTGGAGGGGCTACTGCTAGGGGGTTCTGTGCAGATGCAAGACCTCAGCTCACACAGGTTAGCTACCCACTCCCTGGGGGAAATCTTACCTGTGGCTGGAAGACATGGTTTTCCTTCCCCAGGTGGTCCACAATCCCAAAGATGCACAGGGGTCCAGCAAAGCCCAGCAGGTCAGCCAAGATGCGGAAAGTGCTGCTGAGGATCAGGCGTCTCCCAAAGGCGTGACAGAGTGCCCGCCAGATGGCCCGGGCACCCTGTGCACTCTGTGAGTCCTTCCGCTGCCCAGAAAAATCCAAAGCCACATGAGGGAGTCTGAGGGCCCCTTCCCTATGCCAATCCTCCCAGGAAGTCCACTGCTCCTTAGAGAAAACTGGTGACCACATCTGCTGCAAACAGCTAAACTCAAGGAGAAAAATAGTAGGGACACCAAAAACATCCTTAGAGTTCCTATTACTGCTGTCATATGGGAAACTAAAGCTGGATGGTAGATTAAGACCCCAAAGGCAGTTTAGGACTATGAGGGATGAATAAGCATTGAAATGAGGTGGTCTCTTCTTGCTTACTTGTCACTGCAGCTGCCTCAGTTTCCTCCATGTTCTCCAAGTTAGGACAGAAGCAGCACTGGCACAGGACAAGGAGACAGAAAACCAGTTCTGCTACCCCCGCCCCCCAGCTTGAGGACAGCTCTGGGCTGCTAACTGTTTTGCTCCAAGTCTCAACTTCCTCCTTAGTGAAATGGAGAGGTCCCCCTTCCCTTAATTATCCTAAGAATCAGGGAATTCAAGTCCCTATGAGAAAATGAGCAAATATTCTCACCTAGTATTCTCATCTAGCTCCCAGGATGCCACAGGGGCACAGTGGTACCAAGGGGGTTCCTGGCACTCTTTGGGTCTCTGTTTCCCATCTAAGGTCAGATAACCTACAGCAGGGGTCCTCAAACTTTTTAAACAGGGGGCCAGTTCACTGTCCCTCAGATCTTTGGAGGCCGGACTATAGTAAAAACAAAAACTACGAACAAATTCCTATGCACACTGCATATATCTTATTTTGAAGCGAAGAAACAAAATGGGAACAAATACAGTATGTGGCCCACGGGCTGTAGTTTGAGGACCACTGACCTACAGCATAGGGACCAGTTCAGCTCATTGTTCTTCAGTCTTGGCCATATCCCTAGTTGGCTATGGGATTTCAGGCATATATCTCACCATGTACTACTAGGAACTGACCCTGATGCCCTTGAGGGCTCCCATCAGTGACTCTTGCCCAGAAGCTGTGCCCATGACCGAACTGACCTCCTGAGCATCAAAGGCCTCACAGAGGCGCCGGTAGTTGGTGAGGGCCCGCATGGCAATGGGCAGCTTCCCGATGACGCGGAGGTCAATGGGCTTGCGGTGTGCCGTCTTGATGAAGGCATTCATCCACCAGTAAGTTCCTTTGGACAGCAGGTTCACGAAGGGCTGCAGGAAGCGCACTCCCAGGTCTTGCAGATCCTCAGGTGGCTTCACCTCCCTCGGTGTCTTGAAGAAGATATATCTCTGTGGGATCACCAGGGAGAGATGAATGCCAGCTCAAACCCTGTGCCACTTTATCCCAGCAGAGCCACAAGTCCTGGCAATCTGCTCTTGTCCTCTCACAGCCTAGATCCTCTCTGCATTATCCCCAAACAAGGACCCTTGCTCGCTTCTTGGGTACCCTTCTTATGACTTAGGGCCCTTCCTTTACACTTTTTTGTTTGTTTGGACCACATCTGGCACTGCTCAGGGCTTATTCCTGGTTCTGTGCTCAGGGATCATTTTTGGTGAGGTTCAGGGGTGGTGCCAGAAATGGAATCTGATTGGCTGTGTACAAGACAAGTACCCTAAGCATCGTACTACCTCTCCACCCCCTGAGACCCTCTCCTGACCTCTTCTCAAGTCTCTTAAGGAGCTGAGCTGGGGAGAGGCAGGAATCTCCTGAAACTAAGCACTACGGCAATCTCCGCTGCTGAGTCTGCAGACTATGGAGGCACGTGGTCTTGGATTTCAATCCTGCCTCTCACACTGACTAGCAAGGTAGCCAAGCAGAAGTCTCCCCCACAATCTCTTGCTCCAAACAAGGAAGGGAGTTGTGGCACTGGGGTTGTATGAGGGTGAACTGAGGTAGGAGTGTAGGCGGCTTCTGTACCCAGCAAGTCACAGAGAGTAAAAGCAGAGGAGTCAGAGAAAAGCAAAATTAAAGCCCAGACTGCACATGGCATTGGGGCTGCCTAAATTAGAAGTGGAGATGGCTCTACTGCTGCTACAGAGAGGGGAAAGGTTTCCTACTCACTGCTGAGAAATAACAGCTTTGATGAAGGGTGACCTGCACCGTCACTTTACCTTTAATATACACCCACTCCTTCACCCAGCAACTGCACGCCTTCGAATTTCAAAGAAATGAAAGGAGCAATGCATAAAGAGAAAAGGAGGCTGATGCGCCATTAGTTGTGAAGGCAGAAACCTGGCAATAAAAGCCCTGAATGTCCATCACTAAAATAATGGCAGAATAAACGCACCCACGTGATGAATATTATGTGGCCATTAAAAAAATGCAATTAGTTCAGTCACAGCAGAGGGAGGCTCAGGAGAGAACAGTTGGGTGAGAGAAGCAAGATGCAGAAAATTGTGTATAATATGATTTCAGATTTAGAAAATTAATGCTGAGATGAAGGGCCTCTCCTCTTGCATGTTTTGTTTATACTCTGCATATTTATACAGCAGATAGGGCACGGGCCCCACCCAGCCAATTCTGGCACCACATCACCAGGAGTGAATCCTGAGCATAGAGCCAAGAGTAATCCTGATCATTACTGGATGTGGCCCCAACACACCCTAAAGTGAATAGATACAAGTGTCTGCTGTTATTTTAATAAAAATCTGGATTCCCTGGGGAGGGAGAGAGACAGGCATGTGTAGAGCTGATGACAAGCTGAAATGGCAAGAGATTAAGTCAAAAGGCGGACAGACCTTTTCCTTGAGGTAGGTGTGCAAGTGCACACATTAGAACAAGAACAACTGCCTCTTCCCCCAAAACTCAGAGAAGTCTGGACTCAAAGCATGATTCTCTGTGGGATGAAGAATAGTCCATTCTCTAACTCTAAGACCCAAAGGGCTGCTTATCTGGGCTCCTGAAATGCCTCAGTTTCCCGTTTAAGGCCAGAAAGACAGACTAGCCCCTGCTCAGGCACGGCTAGAAAGCAGAGTGGGGCCTGGTCTGGGGTTGGGGTGGAAGGTGGGGTGGGGTGTTGTCTGTCCTGCGCTTACCCGCACCCTGATGACATTCAGCTCCACGAGCAGCAACATCCCATAAAGGATCACCAGCAGCCCCGTGAGACAGAAGCGCAGCTGCGAGAAGCCGATGGCGTGGTCATAGAACTTGACAAACTTGATGGTCTTGGTGATGAAGGCCAGGGTCCAGTACACCAGCAAGGCTGCAGAGGAAAGCAGGGTGTGTGTGGACTTGGGCGTGGGCCTACTCTGGAAGGGCAGGGAGGAGCAGGAGGGGTGTGCCCACAAGAGGGCGCTCTATTGAGATGATGTGCACACATGCAAACTTATTAAAAGCATGGAGCTGGAGCCGTGTAGTACAGTGGGTAGGATGCTTGTCTTGCATTCAGGCGGCCCTGGTTTGATCCTTGGCATCCCATTTGGTCTTGCCAGCACTACCAGAAATAATTCCTGAGTGTGGAGCCAAGAGTAACCTCTGAACATCGCTGGATGTGGCCACCCAAACAAGTAAAAAAGTGAAAGGGAAATAAGGAGGAGTAGGGGGTCAGGACCCAGGTATATTGTAAATATGGGGTGTGGTATATGTATCTACCCAAGCCAGACTCAAGAAGGTTGAAAACATGAGATCTAAACTACAACCACCCAACTTTAAAATGTGCCTATCTAGATGGCAGGATGGAGGTGATATGGGAGGAAACTTGGGAAAATGCTAGAAGGAAGTTGACACTGGTGGTAGGATTGGTGTCAGAATACTATGTATCCAAATCTCAACTATCAATAACTTTAAATCACTTATTTTTAATAAAAAAATAAAAATGAAAAGTAAAAAACAATTTCTTGAACTTCACTATGTTTTAGGCATTGTGCCTAGTAAGTCCTTCAGGTACAATCTCACTTACTCCCTACAATAACCTTCTGAGGGAAGCAGAGAAGTTGCTGCCATCTCCAACTGACTCAGGCCACACAGCTAGTTCTGTCACATGGTGCTAACTTCACCCTCCCTACTGCCTTTCTTGTAGTATTCTCAGGCAAAGATCTTTTTTTTTTTTTTTTTTGGTTTTTGGGCCACACCCAGTGACGCTCAGGGGTTACTCCTGGCTATGCGCTCAGAAGTCGCTCCTGGCTTGGGGGACCATATGGGAAACCAGGGGATCGAACCGCGATCTGTCCTAGGTTAGCGCAGGCAAGGCAGGCACCTTACCTCCAGCGCCACCGCCCGGCCCCGGCAAAGATCTTCTTAATAGTCTTTTAATTCAACTGATTTATTTGATTGACACTGAGACCCAGAGAGAGGGTGACCTTCCCAAAATGCTTATAAGGTTCTAGATAAAGTGTTAATGCTTAGGTCCCTACCCACCACTCTCCAGACACCTAGTCCAGCACCTACTACAGCATGATGGTGACCCTATGGGGGCTTACAGAAAATGGAGTCACAGTCCTGAAAGGCAGTAATCAAATGGTCAGGAATACCTTGCATTGAAACTTGTAACTTAATAGTCCTGTGACCTTGGGTTGTTCATTTCATCCACCTCAACCTCAGTTTCCTCATCCATGAAATAGGGTAGTAACAGCTACTCAAAGGCTGTGGTGAACGTGGTGAGAAACACAGCACAGTGAATCCGTAGATGCTTATTTAGATATGCACAGCAAGACCTGATAACATTTTTTATTTTCTTTTAAAAAATAGCTATTTTTGGGGGGGGGATCCCACATCTGATGATGCTGCAGGGATGGATATTCAAGGTTCTATGCTTAAGGGTCTCTCCTAGTGGTTCATGGAGGACTATACAGTGCTGGAGTTCAAAGCCAGGACTCCCACATGCAAAGCATGTGTTCAGCCCACTGAGTTAGTTTTCCAGCCCTGTTAGCATTTTCATTAACTCCTGATTCATACCTGAGTCCATAAACATGAGAAGTATCAATGGATTCTCTCCTCTAATTATCTATCATTGCTTCCAAAAATCTCTGCTAAGGCCATCTTTTCACAAATCCTGAGGCCATATTCACATAAAGATGGCCAGAATTTCTTAACAATACCTTTTGTTTTTCTGCTACTAACTCTCATTACTAGATTAATGTCCCTTCAACTTAGTCTCCAGGTCACCTTTCAGAATGGGGGTAAATCTTCACTCTAGCACATGCATTCCCTCAACACCTATTCAGTCCTTCACGAGGGTTGCCTCTGGGACCAAGACATGTCTCATACTGGTCTTGCCCCTGACAATTATCAGATATAGCCTGATGGAATGATTGTAACATTAGACAACAACCCTCTGACTTAGGCAAAGAAAGACCATTCCTTTCCAGAAGTAGAAACTGAGGGAGGGTCACAGAACCTGAAGTCATGCCTGAAGTCATGAATCATACAGGGCATTAGCAGTAGAACTAAACCCAGGAATAGTCTTCACAGTTCCACATTACAGAGTGAATTCTCAGCTTATCGCCACACACAGCAGTAGCAAGAGTTTAGCAATGAACAGAGGGAAGGAAAAGGGCCAGCCTCAGGAGATGCTTGGCATTTTAAGCTCTGAACAACCATGAACTCTTCTTCCCTTCCTTTTTCCACATTCCACCTTTGACCATGTTTTAGTTTACCTGCTAAACATCTTGATTTTCTTCACTTCTCCCCTCACTTCCCACTGTGGGGGCCTGGTTCTAAGCCCCTAGTTGGCCTACCTTGAATCTTCTCATGCTTTCCCCATCCCTCTTTCCTGCTGCCAAGCTAGTCTCTGGAAAGCAATGGAGATGATCAAAGATGATCTCAATTCACTTCTATACACAGCAGCATGATTCATTCCAAAGGATGGAAGTTTTCCAAGTGTCCACTATGGATTATACATAACACTTGCGGTTCAGACAGTCTGTCTGTAAACAACACAAGTTTGAACTGTGAGATTCATTTATATGTAAATTTGGTTTTGATAAATATGTTGTCTCTTCACAGTCTTGGCTTCACCATTAATGGATTCAAAGGATAGTGGCAGTCAGCTCCTGAATTGGTGGATGTGGAACTAAGGAGAGGGTGTATGATGGTTTGGAAAGTAAGAAACACCATAGGCATGGGGTGGGACCTGAAGTCAATCCCCAACAGAAGCCAAAGAATGATTTTGGTTCATTCTGGAAGAAGTCAATAGTTAAATAAGAACTTCAAAAGTTGGGGCCGGGCGGTGGCGCTGGAGGTAAGGTGCCTGCCTTGTCTGCGCTAGCCTAGGAGGAACCTGGTTCCCATATGGTCCCCCAAGCCAGGAGCGACTTCTGAGCGCATAGCCAGGAGTAACCCCCTGAGCATCACCGGGTGTGGCCCAAAAACCAAAAAAAAAAAAAAAAAGAACTTCAAAAGTCATGGGTGCATACAATGCACACCTTTGCATACAGTGAAATGTTACACAACTTTTAAAAAGGAGGAAGAATAGTCTGCCATTGATAGGAACACTCTACAACATAGTGAAACTTGAGTATCATATGATGATAAATAAGGCAGCCAGTCACAATGAACAGAAAAATATAAGAGATCCCTGAGTGTGGTCCGGTTCACAATACTAAAAGCAGAAGAGAGTTTTGAGGGGTCAGGGACAAAGAGAGATCATGAGGGAGTTGTTGAGTGATCTCAGAGTTTTAATTGGGCAAAAGAAAGATTTTGCAAATGGGTAGATTTCCATCAATGTGGCTATATTTAAGTGCCACTGAACAGTGCAATTGAGAGTAGTTAAATTGGAAGAACTGGGGCTGGAGTGATAGTACACTGGGTAGGGTATTTGCTTTGCACAAAGCCTACCTACATTCAATCCCATATAATCCTTGAGCCTATCATGAGTAATTTTTTTTTGTGGTTTTTGGGTCACACCCGGCAGTGCTCAGGGGTTACTCCTGGCTCCATGCTCAGAAATAGCTCCTGGCAGGCACGGGGGACCATATGGGATGCTAGGATTTGAACCGATGACCTTCTGCATGAAAGGCAAATGCCTTACCTCCATGCTATCTCTCTGGCCCCTATCATGAGTAATTTCTGAGTGCAGAACCAGGAGTAGGCTCTGAGCACCTCCGAGTGTAGCCCAGATACAAATCAAAAAATATTGGAAGGTCTGGAGAATAGCTCAAAGGCAGAAGCACATACTTTGTATGTGGGATCCTTGGTTTGATCCTCAGTTCCCTGAGTGTAGTGGGTAAATATGATTTAGTGTAGCCCTCTCCACAAAATAGTTTAATTGGCTTTTCATTTATTTGATATTGGGTTCATACCAGTGGTGCTCAGAGCCTACTCCTGGCTCTGTGCTCAAGGAATATGCCTGGCGGTGCTTGGGGAACTATATGTGGTGCTAGGGAATGAACCTAGTGACCCTGTACTCACTCCTAGAATTGGCCTTCCTAAATCATATTTATCACTGTGCACACGTACAAAAATTCTCAACAATCATGGCCTGAAGTGATGTCCTTGAGGTCCTGCCTGGTGCACCTGCCACTCCAGCCTTCAGGGTTCCACTCCCTCTGCTATCTTTCTCCATGCTCCACTGCTGTTTTTCTCTCCAAGTTTCCTAATGTACTTTATTCCACCTGACTCTGTGGATCTTTTCCTTCTGTAGTAAGTACCACCTTTTACTTTCTTAGTTCAAAATTAAGCCCTCAGGTGTCAGCTGAGAGGCAGTTTCTCATATATTTGCATAACCTTGTGTGAAATCTCCTGACCTAGGTTATTCCCCATGACTAGCTGAGTTGCTTCGTGGTTCACTCATTGCTGGGCTCTGACCTGTGATTACACCTGTTAACCTACTCAGAGAACCTGCTATTCCTCACCTTACTGTCCTCCTGTTCTCTGTTTCTGTGCCTTCTGAGGTTCACTCTCTCCTCTCTGCCTGCTTCACAATCTCTATCCCCTCTAGAGGCTCAAATG
>PVKC010045731.1:0-11350 GCA_004027635.1 Crocidura indochinensis | reverse complement strand
CCTCATCTTTGTCATCTGACCCAGATTTCTCCCACAACATCAACCTTATTCAGCTCCTGAGTGCTGCGGCTTTTAGAGAGAACAGCCACACTGAGACCAACAGAGTCCTGGTTGCTTTAGCTTTGTGGGAGAGGGGTGGGTTTCAAACTATGCAACAAACAGCAGATTTGGGTTGGGGGGTTCTATTTATTCACGGAAACCCAAAAATTATTGAAGCAATTGTAAAGAAGAGGTCTTCTTATACTACCACTCTGTCGTGTTGAATGAATTCAATAACCTGGAACTTTCTGTGAAACATGTAAATCTCTTCCAGTTATGGAATATCCAGCTCTTGCAGGATTCTTTCCATTTGGCTATCATTAATTGAAGTGGACAGAATGAAAATGTTTGGCCTTTGCTTGCTCTTCTGCCTGGGTTCTCATGCAACAGCCCCTTAACCTAAGGATGCTTTTCCCTCTCGTGTTTTATGATGGTGTATCTCATGATGAAAATCACAAGATCTTTATACTGTGAGTCCCTCCTTAGGATAAGGTGTTGGGTGTGAGTGTTAGAGAAGTTGTGTCCCTCAGATTTGTATCCTGAGTATCTGAGCTGGAACAACCAAACCAGAAAGAGATAGAAAAAGATTCTTATTCAAGTAAATTAATTAGTTGGATTTATATGAGGAGACAGACGGGAGGAAGCCAGCCTGTGTCCCATATTAATAACTCACTTGGGAGAAGCCAGATTGGATTGAAAGCAAAAAGCATGGGGGGAGGGGCCACCCTCTCATGTCACCGTCTGTGAGAAGTTGCTCGGTTTTCCTCCCTCGAATCCCATAACCCTGACATACACAAACATGCATCCTCATTCTTGACATGAAAATGATGTCATCCTTCTTTTTTGACTCACCAACTAGACTACATTAATCCCCTGCAGTGTGTGGACCAGCAGGAGGCTGCTTAAGGGACTTCAGGCCTGTGAATAAATGATAACCCAGTGGTTAGGGCGGCAGCCTAGATACATTCAGGATGCATTAAAGTAATTAGCTGGAAGAGGAGGAGAGCGCAATTTCCAATCCCCAGGAAAGACTAAACCATGCTTGGAACACCGAGGAACACTACAGCCCAGGGCTGGCAGAGCCACTTAGGCAAATGGCAGTACATGAAAGCAATGAGAAGATTCACTCGCTGCTTTTGCCTTATTTGAGATCAGTGCCATTTAAGGGGATTTCAGGGCTACAGAAGCAGCATAAATCCTCACGTTGTGAAATCACTCCACATGCGATGTTTTCACCCCCAGATGGATAGGTCTAATGCAGGTAGTCACAAAGGATTAATAAACCAAGCCAGTCAGGAGAGAGTCATGGAGTCAGCCACATCTCTCTCTCTCTCTCTCTCTCCCACCCTCCCTCCCTCCCTCCCTCCAAACACCAAAGCCAAGCCACCTCTTCTTTGTTTTCAGTACTAATTCAACCAGGTGGGAAAGAGTGGAGCAAGATCCAGGTAAACTTTTACATATCAAAGTGCTAGGTGAAAAGAAAAGTGGAAATTGGTTTGTTTTGGGTTAACAGCTGTATGTCATCTTACACCAAAGAAGGAACTATTGGCACAAGTCAGAACACAAGACATATTTGAGTTTAAATCCTGGTGTGCTCAGTGCTCTCTCCTACTAGCTGAAACTGACCCATAGGTGCTTTTCGCTTGACCAGGACTTTGCTTTGGGTCAATATTATAAACAAAAATTCAAGGAACAAAGAACCTTAAAAATACTGGTCCTCCCTGACACCAATATGTAGGCATTTGAAATCTGAGAAACCTATGTTAATGTCTAGGGGGTCAGAGTTTCAGAGAGATCCAAGTTCCTTCTCTCAGAAATAAAGAATGGCATCCTAGAGCTCTTAGTACAGGTTGTAGAACAGGGGTCTCAAACTTGTGGCCCACGGGCCCACAAACTGCCCTATCCTAGAGGAATCTTTTTTTGTTTTGTTTTGTTTTAGTTGTTTGGGTCACGCCCACCAATGTTCCAGGCTTACTACTGATTTTGCACTCAAGGATCACCCCGACTTTGTCTACTGTGGCCTGCAGGTAAATTGAGTTTGAGACCCCTGCTGTAGAGGATATCAATCATACAGGTCCTACTCTATCGCCTTCAGGGGCAACAAGAAACACGGTTACAACATTTTAACATCTAACATTTGCACAAATATTGAGGTGCAGCTCTTGGTAATTAGAACAAAAGGATTGTTGAATGGTTGTTTAGAATTATTGAGAACTAGTTATTAGAATCCTCAAGAGCAGGTTTGGACAACAATGATGCCCTCTGAAGCAACAACTCCTATTCTCACCATTGCATCACACACCAGACAAAGCAATTTTGATTCCCAAAGCAGCTCAGGAAATTTTATGATCCACAAAACCATGAAAAGTAAAAAACAGCTCCCAAGATACAAAGAGTGGCTGGTCAAGCTTTTAGTTTTTTCCAATCTCCAAAGAGGCACTGACTTCTCTCAAGGTGTTTCTTGTTTGTTCATGATTAATAAAGCTTTGACTCTTTATTCTTATTAGATAGATTTTTGTTTGAAATCCTTATTACAGATCATCACTCAAGAACAAATTAATCTAAAGGACTTAAGGAAACTCTATTATGTGTCTTCTTGAAACCTTGAAACTTCCTCCCTCCCACTCGCCTCCATTTTCTCAAATGCTTTTCTCACTTCTTGCTTTTAATCTCTCTTTTGCTCCCTCCCAGTCACTTAGCCTTAGTCCAAATGGGAATACATTGCTAAGTGACTGCTGTCTCTGACCTCTCTGCTGGACCACACTGCTGTGCTCTGAAAAGGCATCATCCCTGGGCAAGAGAACCCTAAGCCCGCCAGCCCTTTGCTTCAAGATGGAGGACAGGACATGTTTGAAAATGGGGGTGCAGAAATCCTGTGACAACAGCATCCCAACAATACTATAACCAACTGCAGTAAAAATAAAGTACCTGGTGCAGGGTCAGAAAATGAATAATTCAAACTTTCCTCACATGCTGAATTAACCTTGACTTATTTCATGCTTCCCTGCCCCCAACCCCCTGACTTTTGCTTCTCTTCAGGCTGAAGTTGGCTGAAGTCATTCAGATGCGCATTTTAATCTCTTCAGGAAGCTTCACCTTTATCTGGACCACATTGATTAAGAGTAGGATAAGCCTGTGCTCACTGCCCCTTGGCCAACTGAAAGGGGTGCCATGCGGGTGCCTAGAGGGGTTGGTAACCCTAGACAAGAAGAGCCATACCCCTAAGAAATAACCACCAAGGGTGTCCTTCCACCAGAAGCTAAAGTAACTTGGAATTTAGACAATGTCCATTTTTATAACCTTCAATTTTTAATTTTTATATAAAAATATTACTATAATATTTGTATAGTTATAAATTATAAAAATATAACAACAAAATGTGTAATATTTATTGCTTATAATAAAATTATGAATTTTTATTTTATTTATTCCTTCATCTAATTTCCTTACTCATATGATCATTCCCAGCCACAGAAACGTCCTGAACATATACATACCCCCCAAAAAATGACAAAGGAAAAAAGAAGAAAGAAAACCATCTTTTTCTCAGTCAACTCTTGGAGGAGGCAGAAGTGGGCACACTCCCTGCAGGAAGTCACTGCAGCTGTCCCACAGGACAGTAATGAAGTGAATATTGTCTCCTCCCTTTGTTTCTGGCTCAGAGCCAGACAGTAGAGCAAGGCCCCTGAAAGCTCAATTTTCACCCAGGATGTCCTCACAGGCCTTTCCCTGAGGATGCACTCGTCAGGAGGAGTGGGAGCTGCTCAGAGGCACCTGTACAGGTGTAAGCACAGGGTGTGAGCACAGACTGAGCTGCTGCTTCAGAGCAGGTTTGTTTGCAGAAGGCCAAAAAAAAAAAAAAAAAAAATGCAGCATGTCTCAAAGGCCACTGAAGGTGGAGAAAATTAGGTTTTATTTTTCCTTCTCTTCCTTCCTTCCCTTCCTTCCTTTTTCCCATGTTCTCTTCTTTCCTTTCTTCTTCTTCCTTCCTCCTTCCTTCTTCCACCTTCTTTCCTTCTTTCCTTCCTTTTGTCCATGCTTGCTTCCTTGCTTCCTCGTAAATATTGTTATTTAGAAAAATTTACTTAGATAAATGGGGGGAAGAGAGAGAGAGAAAGAGACAGAGACAGAGACAGACAAAGATTTAAGAGAAAACGCAGACTTCTCCAATGGGAAAAATGAAAGCTAAGAGTTCAGTTTGCAATGAGGGCCACTCTCCTGGTTCTGGAAAATGTGCCTGTTACTTCATTTTAACTTTAATGAGTCTTAGTATAAAGAGTCACACACATGAATGCATAGGGCAGAAATAATGTTAAGATACAACATAGTATCTGTTTCATTCTTTTCTTTGTTTAATTAGTTCTAGCCAATCTAACACTTTCTCCAAAATTTCTTTTGGTATTATCCACCATGAGGAAGGAATCAAACACTGGACTAAGATCCCTTTGGGCACTGCGTGTGGGAAGGTTCTTTCTGTGTCCGCCTCCTTTCTGGTTTGCTGCAACTTAAAAACTCATCTATAAATCTTTGTCTCCTTTTAAGAGATATGACTCTGTTTCTCAGGAAATGGCCTAGCATACAAAATGAGTATGTTGTAGACATGAAATATACATTGTTGGCTCCTAGACCTAGTCCTCTGGTCTTTCCTTTATCAAGAAGTGGTGATCTTCCATCTATGATCAGTAAATGGTGACCTTCCACATCATTCCACTTCACAGAGAGGGAAAACCAGTCATTCCTCATAGAAGCAAGTGCAGGAAGAAACAGAAGGCACAGAAGAGAATAGTCTGCTACCACAGGTTTCTTCCAGAACCAACTGACCATTGAAACACATCCTTGAAGGAATCAATGATGAACCTGGACTTGGTGCTGATGGTGTGAAAATCAAGTCTCGAAATGACTAGGGCAACATCTCTTAAAGCTTCTGAAAACTTACAACCCTGTAGGGAGTCAGGGATGTACATTATGAACAGGAAAACATGGCCAGGACCAGAAATTGGAGGTACTTCCCCTCTAACGTGCCTTGGGAGTAAGGTAGAAAGAAAACCAACTCTCTTGATCCCAAACAGGTCAGGGTTCTCCCTCTGGGAGGAAGACAGCATAGCCCTTTTCTTTTCTCTTCCTGGCTACAGCTGGAATCCCTGGCTCCCTTATGGCTGGCCATGAGGGCAGTAGAAGGCAGCGCTTCTCCTAGAAAGTTCTGACTGTAATTAGAACCTCATCTCCAAGGATTTGGGGGTGGGGTTGTCTCAATTCCCAGTTCTGTCAATGCAGCTGGTGGCTGGGAGACTGACGCCTGGCAGGTTCTCCAGAGACAGGCTCAGCTGTGCTGGCCTTCGAGAATCATCACTTGGTTTCTTCCCAGGGTAGGGACTGGAGATGGGGGTGGGGTGGGGGCAGATGGAGGTGAGAGGCTGCAGCAGGACCAGGCGATGTCTCTCTGGCCTTCCAGTATGTGCCTGGCTAGGCCAGGCTTCAGCCACTCCGGAGCCTGGCTGGCAGCTCAGTTTCTACACCAATGGGTTTGGAGGTGACAAGTTCAATACCCCCTCCACCCCGGTTTTGTTAAACCTGCATTTTCTTTTTTCTTCCCTGACCTACTTTCCCGCTCTGGTGCTGGAACAATGCTTCCCTTTGTTTCTTCTCTGTTTAGGCCCATCTTTCTTGCCTGAGCTGGTGCAAAAAGCCTGGTCTTTGCCAGATTTTATGCCTTGAATCCCTGGCAAGTGTTGATGGAAAAAGAAGAAAGAGAAAGGGGAAAGGGGGAGTTAGTGGCTAAGGGAACATCTCACCAAACAGAATTATGCAGATACCCAGATTTCTAGGAGGAGGTAAGGACAGCTACCAAAAGGGCTCACCTCTTCATCCCTCTGCCCTTCCCCCACCCCAGAAAGAAGCAACTGAGGTGGGATAAAGTACCCCCCCCCCCAGATTTTACAAGCACTGCAGGGTGCTGCTGCTGCACCACTGTTTTTACTGGGATGTCAGAGGTGCTATGGTTTCAGGATTGTCCCAAGCATGCTGATGACCATCTTTGAGACTAAATCACAGGATGTTTCTTAGGCTTCTGGCCATTTGCTGGACTGATCAGAAGTCACTGGTGTCTGCAGGAAAATATCTGGTGGGTCTGAAAAGCAAGTCTAAGATCACAAAGCAGCACAGGACAAAGTGACCCAGAGAAAGGGACTTAATGGCAAGTCATAAAGACAATGTGGCCACCCTGTAGGAAGGGCTATCAGAGCCATGGTGATGCTAAAAGTTTGCTTGATCTGTAGGACTCTCTGTCCTGAGACCCAAGACACCTACTCTCAGCTATTTTCTATTGACAATGCCATCCCAAGCAAGTTGCAGGTATCTAACTAGAGTTAGAATTAGCACTACATACCCATCACTGTGCCCCTGCCTGAACCTTGCCCATTAACACTACCAATACTGACATCCCAACGCAGACCTTCCCTTCTCCGTCTCACCATCTTGGGTGACTTGGAGGCTGAGTTCTCTATACTGCAGTACCTTTTTCCCACTTTCCCAATCCCCACCAAGAGCACTCCAGTCTCATTCTTCCTAAAACTAGAGACTCTAAGAGAATATGCTCAGCTTCTTGAAGAAGAGTTTCTTCTTCAAATAGATGTGGGCAGGCAGATTTCAGAGAGCAGCTTGTCACTTCTAATGTACTGGGACAAGACCCAGCTCCAACCCTGTGTCCTTCCTTACCCCTACAGTGTGTGGGGTGAACAAGTAGTGAGTACTGGGTAGGGAGGTGGACATGGAAAACAGCTGGCAGGTCCAGTGAAGGTTTTCCTCTGAGTTCTGTTGGAAATCAATAAGTTTAGCTAGAAAGTTGATAGTCCAAGGAGAGGAGTGAAAATGGTGATCTAAGGGCTCTTAAATTCTAAATGACCAGAATTCTGACACCTGCAGAGAATGCTCTATTGGTGTACAAGAGTTCCACCACACTTTGTCCTGCCACCTCTCCCTGAGGAAGATAATCTATAAAGACTTTGCATTAGCTTCCTCTTCCATATATACCCATTTCTGAGATATAAAGATCCACTGAAGTTTGATTAACATTAGATAGGTATTTGCCTGATATTTGTCCTTTCTCCTTTGTTTATTATCCCTGAACAATAAATATTGTACTTGGAGGACAGTCCCACGAGGCTGGGAGTCCCCGACCTCATGTTTTTCTCTCTTATGCCTGTCTTAGACTCTAGCAGGCACAAGGAAGACAGTACCAGGGCCAGAGAGGTAGGACAGGCACTTGCCTTGAACTTCTTTGATCCCTGATTACTATTTGGTTCCCTAGTCCTCACCAGGAATGATCTCTGAACACAGAACCATGAGTGAGTCCTGAGCACTGCTGGGTGTGACTGAGGGAGAGTCCAAAAGTCAAGTATTTCCATTGTCCACTCTTTCTTGCTATATCTGCTATCAAACACACAGTTTAGATTGTCACTTCTATCTGTCCACTGGGAAGGAATTTACCTCTAACACCGAGGGGGTACATGTGAAAAGAACCATCTGGGAAGTTGGTAAAGACATTAAATGACTGTACCAACCAACTCTGAACTGGCTGTCTGGCATCCCAGTGTCTGGTTTAATTAAAAAATCTTTTCTTTTTCTGTTACTCACAGGCCAACTCTGGTAACTAGTCCTTACCTGAAAGGATTTTCTTTCCTCCCAGAAGAGGAATGGGTCATTTCCTGATCTCAGTATTGGTCATGGCTGCTCCCCTCTGACAGATACGCCCTGTCACCCTCCCTTAGAAATTCTGCTAAAGAGCCCTTGGCCATTCTCCCACCCCATTTCCTGCTTTGGAAATGACAAGGCTCATCCTCAAGGTGAGCCTTTGGCTCATCTTCACCTCCCAAATCCCCTTGACACAGAGATTAGACCCTGATCAGCTACCCAGAAAATACCTGCCTTTCATGCTGTGCATCCCACTTAGAGCTTATGCAGGCCTGCTAAAGTATCAGAAACATTAAACATCTTGCCACACTGAAAAATTTTCCCATCTTGCTTATTGAGAACATCACTTAGATCATAACGAGTATCCAGACAGGGATGCCCATCAAACCCCAGTTGTGCTGGTTATGGTTAACATCTCTCCAAAGGAAAAAGGTCCTGACCTTTTTCCCATCTTCCTACACATCGTCCCTCCTTGTTTTCCTTCGTTGGTTCCTTCTCCTTCTTCCTCCTCCCTCTTCTTCTCTCAATCCTCCTTGACATCCTACTAAGTGAGCTCTTTTCCAAATGAATCCCCCCTAATTGTGAGATCCTGGGTTCAATTACTGAAATCCTAGTTTGAGTCTCCCCAGCAAGGCTCAGGTTTAAGGGTGTCACTGTTAATTGGGATGCTTTAATGGAATTACAAGTTGAAAATGTTCTTAAGCAACTTGCATTTGCTTCAGTATATTATTAGGGTGGTTTTCGTCTCATGGACATTTTCATCTACACTTAATTATTCTCCCTCCCAGAGGCTCCTTAAAAGCAAATAAACATATCTAAAAATCAAATAAATAATACACACGATGCCTGCTTAGTCTTGACAGAGGTCTGTCAAAGGTAGAAAAATCTATCACCATCAGTTTTGGCATTTTTGGCCACCCTATAGCCTAGTCTCTGCTCTCTTCTGGGATATAGTTTGGGCTACTTTGTGACCATAACATGCAGAGAAATAGTTGGGTCCCATTTTCTATCTATGGAAGTAGGATGGGTTTTTATCAAGGCTTTAGGGGAAGGAAGAAGCCCTGGGCTAGTCAGTCTAGGTCACTGTAGCAGAAAACCATTGACTGAGAATCTCAAATAATACACATTTAATTCTGTCAATTATAGAGGCTTAGCAGTCCAACACTAAGGTGGAGACAAATTTCATGACTGGTGGAATCCCTGTCTTCCTCCTAAGTCTTCTTCTTACATCTTCTTATATCTTCTTACATATTATCATTTAGCCTTTCTGGGATAAACACCTGAATGCGGGATGTGGGAGTATCATAACTGTTCCTCCCTCTCCATGAAATTCATCTCTTAACCAGGCCTCTATCCTCATAACCCAATTGGGCTCAAATTACTTTTCAACATATCTACCTCCAAATACCATCACATTGAGGTTTAGGAATTCAACACATGACTTTGGAGGAGGTGGGGAGGACTTCAACATTCAGTTCTTAGCAGTCTCCTATGACTTTATCAGAGTGACAAATACCCACCAAGAGGAGAAGGATGGAATATTTCTTTCCAGGGCAATCTGGGGCCTTTTTGCTTGTGTCAGGCCCCTAGTGCTTTTGCACTTCCAGAATCTCTTCACCTTCCTTCCTCAACACTTTGCATTTCTCTCTTGTGAATACATGTAGAACTATCAGTTTATTAACCTGAGCTAGTCAAACTTGTTCATGAAGTACAAATGGGCCAGTTACCTGCTGGTTAAAATGTTAATCTTGAACAGAACAGGGTATTGAAAATTGTTCAATATATACGTACTTTTCAAAAAAAAAAAAGACTCACAGTTTCTTATTTCCTTCATTCTCTGATTTCAGTATTTTCTTTCTTTCTTTTGCTCAGGGGTTGCTCCTGGCTCCATGCTCAGAAATTGCTCCTGGCAGGCACAGGGGACCATATGGGGCACCGGGATTCGAACCGATGACCTTTTGCATGAAAGGCAAACGCCTTACCTCCATGCTATCTCCCAGGCCCCTGGTTTCAGTATTTTCTGATACTCGGTCTTCAGCTTTGACTTCTACAAAAATGACCATAATATACCCGTCTAATTAATTACTTTTTCCCCATGTGAATCATCAAATTAATATATGTAATTTACAGCTAAAAGGATCCTCTTTTATAGGCTTTTAAGTCAATGAAGCCCAGAGTTGGATGCCTGTTCTTAACCACCACAGCTCAGAATACATTTATGTTATACATTCTCTAATAGATCTATTCATTAGTATAAAAGGGCCTCAATAATTCCTCCAAAGCTCTAAAAAAATTTAAAAAACAAACTAAACTAACAAAACAAAACAAAAAAAATGTTCCTACCTTAGATTACCTTCTTTCTGGTATTCCAGGTCATTCTCAAATAGAAAACACAACCACCAACTACAGAAGCTAAATTGGGGCAAGATTCTTTAAAAAAAAAAAAAAACTTATCTAAAAAGAGTATGAATGAAATAAATGAAACTATGTTCATAGCACCTGACTCGCAGGATTACTGTGGGTCAGTCATCAATATGTAGATAGAAAGAAAATAATTGGCATAAGCTCCTTGAAATTTCTGCCTCAAGCTTCCCCAAGGAGGCCTTGGGGAGACTCAGAAAGCACGTGGACCGCCAGGGCGTAGTAATGAGAACTGACAGTCTGGTGTGTAGTACAAAAGATGCTGCCCTCCTGGAACCATGAAAAGGCCTTTAATCAGCCCAAAAGTTAGTACTGAGAAAAAAAAGGAGGGGAGAGGAGATAAAATACCCCCTCATTTATTGTTTCTCTGCCATGCCTGTGCCCAGCTCTTGCTAACTGTAGAGGCCCCTGTGGCATCATCTATGCCTACCTCATTAATGCCACTTGCTCATTGTTATGCCAGAAAACCCAGCTGATTAACTGGAAACCCTGAGCTGAAGGTTGCCTGGGTTGCTAGTGGCTTATGCACACAATTCACACTCCAGGTGTTAGCGCTCCCGTCTTGCCTCAAATCACTCAGTGAGTCTGGAAAGTGGGAAATCGGCTTTGAATTTGTCTCCCGCTCCTTTTACTGACCGGTCAGACCCCAGGGTGTCTGTGGAATATTTGATTAGTTGTAAACTCAAAACAACCATCACAAAGAAAGATAAAAGGTTAAAGCCACAAGCAAGGCACCCTAGAGAGCAGAGCCTGAAAGATTGGAAAAGGTAAGCTGAGAAAATGCACAGGCCCTCCCAGCAGAAGCTAAAGATAAAACAAGGCAATTTTCATGCCCAAGGCAGAAAATAAAAAATTGAGCTGAGTCCATTCTGGAGGGATGTTGAGAGGGGAATCTCCTTCTCCACCTGTCCTCTTTCCCATCCCCAGTGGAGAATGGCCTTACCTCCTGGCAGGTTTTCTTTTGTTCCCTCATATTTAACTGGGGCAAAGATCCTGTCACTGATAAATATGGTTCCTCATGCCATCAACAGACAATATTTTCAAGGAAGTAATCACAGAAATATCTTAGTGTTGTGTTGGATCTTAAGAGCCCCCTTTGTAAAAACAGCCAAACACATGATCCAAATCTTAGACTATGGCCATGGTCATGCACCCTTTGCAAGGGCAGTGGTTTCTCATCTCCGATTCTTTTTTTTTTTTT
>PVKC010045730.1:0-11380 GCA_004027635.1 Crocidura indochinensis | reverse complement strand
GGGGTTTTTGTATTGTATTCTTGTGTTCTTAGGATATATCCCTAGGAGTGGAATAGCTGGGTCAAATGGGAGCTCAATTTCCAGATTTTGGAGGAATCTCCATATCGCTTTCCATAGAGGTTGGACTAGACGGCATTCCCACCAGCAGTGAATAAGTTCCTTTCTCTCCACATCCCCAACAGCACTGATTGTTCTCATTCTTTGTGATGTGCGCCAATCTCTGTGGAGTGAGATGGTATCTCATCGTTGTTTTGATTTGCATCTCCCTGATGATTAGTGACGAGGTACATTTTTCCTACAAATTTGGCCATTTGTATTTCTTTTTTATCAAAGCGTCTGTTCATTTCTTCTCCCCATTTTTTGATGGGATTAGATGTTTTTTTCTTGTAAAGTTCTGTCAATGCCCTGTATATTTTGGATATTAGCCCCTTATCTGATGGGTGTCCTAACTTGAAATTCTTACTGCATCAGTTATGGCCCAGGAATTGACATTCATATTCTACCACCCTAGATACCAGATTTGCATGACTTGCAATACTGGTATCACAAAATTGGCATATTAGTTTTCCTGACATCCATATATTTTGTAGGTGGCTTTGAGTTTAGGTATTATCAAATGTAAATACACTTCCTGCAGATTCCTCAACTAGCTGAGCTTTGATAAAGACTGTGCGGAAAGCCTGAATTACTTGATAAGAACACCAAGTGACTGTAACATGACTTTAAAGCTGCTTTTGCTGCCAGAGCTGGAGGGAAAATAGATTTGGATGAATTCCAGAGAAAATATTGAGCCTTTCTTTTAGAATCCATCAAGCTGCAGACCCCTTTTAATTTGGATATTTGGCATTAAAGAGCTTTGGCAATGTGCTTTCATCTTACCAAATTTCCTTGATCACAGGAATGTGGTTTAAAGAATAAGAATGCAGTTGGCTGAATGTCTTAAGTTCTATTTTCCAGTCCAGTTGCTGGATTAGTTGATACTTGGTTACTCTAAATGCTGTAAAGCCATTGAGGTGCTGTAGAATGACAGACTTGAATAGAGTTAGGAATTAGATTCCTGACTGCTTTTGCTATTTGTATATTGTGTACTCATACAAAATCACTTTTTGGGGTGGGAGTAGTGTTCCCTGGTTCCAATCCTGAGAACTAAACCCAGGATTCATACATAAGCACTCTGCTACTGTCTTGATAGCAAACCACTTTCTCCAGCTGTGAAATAAGCTACATATGATTAGCAATTTTTCTTCCACCTCTGAAATTCTATCACTTAGGACAAATTTCTTCATACCTATATATTTGAAAATTGGCTACTTAGGAGAAATTTCTTCATACCTATATATTTGAAAATTGGCTGCTTTTTCTCAAAACCCAAGGCCTTTAAATATATATATATATATATATATATATATATATATATATATATATATATATATATATATATATATATATTTGTGGTTTTTGGGTCACACCCGGCAGTGCTCAGGGGGTTACTCCTGGCTCTATGCTCAGAAATTGCTCCTGGCAGGCATGGGGGACCATATGGGGCACCGGGATTCGAACCGATGACCTTTTGCATGACAGGCAAACGCCTTACCTCTATGCTATCTCCCGGGCCCCGGCCTTTAAAATTTTTAATGTAAAAATCTCATATACTGTTTTCATTTAATAACATTGACTGTAGCTTTGATTTTGTGGCATTATTTTATCATGGATAAATACAAAATCTAATGACTTCTCTACAAAGATATTTTTGCTTAGTACATTTATTATTTGTATAGTGTTTGTGTTTTGTTTTGTGGCCACACCCGGCAATGCCCAGGAATTACTCTTGAAGGTGATCAGAGGACCATATGGATACTGCGGATTAAATTTGTGTCAGCCACTTACAAGGCAAGTAAGTACTTTACTTGCTATACTATTGCTCTGGCCTCTGCATAGTATATATATATATATTATTTTTGGATCACACCCGGCGATGCTCAGGGGTTACTCCTGACTCTGCACTCAGAAATCACTCCTGGCAGGCTTGGGGGACCATATGGGATGCCGGGATTCGAATCAGGGTCTGTCCAGTGTTGGCCACATGCAAGGCAAATACCCTACTGCTGTGCCATTGCTCCAGTCCCTGCATAGTATATTTTTAAGTACCCTAACACAACCATACACTAGGCAACAGGTTCTATATAAGGTAACGGTGAAGAAGAAAAATCAGGAAATACAAAATAATTGTTACTGCAAGCAATTTTAATACAAAAGTGTGTCTTGTTTTAAACAGTTCATTGGTAGAGCTTCAATTTCTGCCTCAATTAAAACCAATTGAGATAATCACACAGCAACATGGTCGGAGCTGAAGAGGAACAGCAGCTAAAAAACAGGAGCCCCAGAGAGCCCCTCTTCATGGTCACTTGGTCAGTTGACTTTATTACGCACAAAAAAGACGGAAGCAAACGGGACTTGTTACAAGTGTGCTGGTGAGCTCCTTTCAAGGATGAGCAAGTGTTTGTGTCAGGTCCACATTTTTCAGAATAGGCTCATGGAATTCAATCCTCAGTTTGTGAGAAGTTGATCAACCATTGAAATAAATAGCAAAAAATGCAGATAAACAAATCTAATTCACGAAACCACCCATTGCCAGGAATTGGGTCCCAGTGAGCACGAGAGTTATTGGTGGCCAACTTGGATAGGAAGTTATAAAGCAGGACTTTAAAAAACCCCAATGTTTGGATTTTTTTTTAAATGGTTACATTTACCCCTGAATTCTAGCAGCTAGTTGTCCTTTAAACACCCAGTACTGAAACAGTATTCAAAGACAGTATTGCAATGAACCCCTTTTGTTATATCATGTGCAAACATTACCTAGATGAGGTTCTTTCTTCAGCTAAAACCACACAACATTAAAAACAATGGAAAAAGCAATTAGAGGTGCTCTCCCTCAGTTCTTACTAACTGAAGTGTCTGTGATTTACAAAAAAAGTTCCTTAAAACACTGCAGGAGTCTTTTTTTTTTTTTTTAATATAATTTATCTTGCTGAGATAGCAAGTCAAGTTTATAAAGAAGATGCATTTAGGAATAATCCTAAAAGATAAAGCAGGTTTACAACCCTGCACCGCGCAGAAACCCTATTTAGAGGCTTTTTTTCCCCCTTAATACACATTTGTATTTTGACCTTTCATTTATCTTCCTCAAATATTTCATTTCTGGGCCCCATCCATTACAGGGTTACCAGAGGCAAATTTTATCTACATAAATATTCACATGAAAATAGTAACTTACAAAAAGAAAAAAAATAAGGCAGCTTCATAACACAATTATTCTTTTACACTTTTAACAATATAACGTCTCCCGTTCAGAATAAATATACACCCAATGCATGGAGTAGGATTCAAAGTGGACAGAGGTTTGGGGGTGCTTGTACAGTGTTATCGCTTGGGACCTGGAGTCCTGGGGGAGGCAGTGGTGGTCTTCTTGGACATGGTTGGGATTTTGGAAGGCTTGTTTAGCCCTCTCCTAGAACTGCCCTGGCCCCCTGCAGCGCTGCTTTCTGAAGTGTCTGAACAAGCAGACTGTGTCTCCAACAGGTCAAAGTCAGAGGCGTCACTTCCTCGCCGGCTGCTGGCTCGACTCCCAGCCCGACTCCCGGCCCGACTCCCAGGACGACTGGCTGACTTTTTAGGATCTAGAAGTAAAAAAAATAAAGAAGCAGTTTAACAGCAGAAAATGTGGCCAGAGGCCAGGTTCTGACTCTACCACTTAATATGTTGTGTGATCTGAGAAGAATCAAAGCTTTCTTTTTTTAGTTTTTGGGCCACACCCAGTGGCACTCAGAGGTTACTCCTGGCTCTGCACTCAGAAATCGCTCCTAGCAGGCTAGGGGACCATATGAGATGCTGGGAATTGAACATAGCGTGCAAGGCAAACTCCCTACCCACTGTGTTATTGTTCAGCCCCAAATTTGAGCTTTTCTGGATCCATCTTCTCAGATGATTCACTAAACCCCTTTTTCTCTCTTTGCAATTTGACTTGAGAATCCCACCTCGGAAGGATTCTCAGCAACAGTGACCTCATGTGTTCCCTCAATGAGTCAAACTGGCTGCTCTGTGGCCTTGGCGCCAATGAGAGAGTCTGGCAGTAGGGCTAACATTTGGGCAGAATCGGAGTGGAAGCAGAGAGATGAAAACTGAAGGCAAAGGAACCAAGCCAAACTCCTAAGCTCCCACGAGGAGCATCAACAGGTGAAGAGATTTGATTCCACCCGGCTCAAGAGCAATGCTTATTAATAAGTGTGGGGTGTTGGAAGAGTTATCTACAAGCACCACTCAACATTGGGGGAGCTTTGAAGGAAGGCCCGACTTCAGGAGATCCTTACTTCCTTTGACATTTTCTCAATTAAAATCTTTCTGATTCAGAAAAGGTGGTCTGGTGTTAGCTATGAAGCCTCACTAGGCAAAGTTAGATCTAGCTGTAGGTGGAGAAGAAAAGTCAGGTCAGCAGAGTCTAAGTGACACCCAGTCTGAGTGCAATTTTAGAACTACTCAGTATTCACTCTTTGGTGAGCAGCTGTATCTTGGTTCATAGGTTGCTGTTTCCTAATTCTTATTCTTCTCTTCACTCCTATGACAACACACAGAAAGTGGGGCAAGGAGGCTGGGAATGCAGTGTAGTGGGAAAGCCCTGGCTACACATGCATGATTTGGGGGTCTCTCTCTGTCTCTCATACACATACACACACATGCATAGGTGAACAAAGAGCTAGAGCATATATTCTGCATGAAGGTAACCGTTCCTCCTACATGGTTACCCTAGAACTGTCAGAGTAACTCCCAGCCTTGAGCATGACCGAAACCACTAAACCCTTGAGCACTATTGGATGTGGAGGTAGGCGGAGGCGGAAGTTTACTGACCTGCCCGATTAGTTTTGGCACCTGTGGAGGCTGGAGAGGAACTATTGCTAGTATCACCAGCAAGGGATGTTCGACTAGAATGAAAGGTTGGTGTCGGTCGTTTCAACTTGCTACCTGTTGATGGAATAACCTTAAAAAAAAAGAATTTCATATTAGATTGGTACATCTTTGATAGAAATTCAAGTTTAAAAGACTGGCTGTATAACCTCTTTATGACTAATTGAAAAGCAAATTAAAAGTCCAAGAAAACAAATATTTATTTTGAAACTGTCCTAGGCCCTCAAATTTGTAATTCTCAATGATTTATCTTCCATTTTACTTTTTTTCTTCTTTTTTCTTTTATCTTCCATTTTAAATGTTAAAAATATCTTCCAATACCTTTTATTTTACTGATAAAAATTTACCATAAGTGAAGAAGTACCCTTAAACAGAAGACTATAATAGTTGGACTAAGTGAAATATCGTATATGAGTAGAAGGGAAAATGCAAATAATCCCAAGTACCAAAGTTCAGGGGATAGAAATTAAATATGTAAGTTCTAACACCACATATTTAACTTGAAATTACTAATTTTTTCCTTTTTTGGGGGAGTGGAAATGATGGCCCATATCTGGCATTGCTCAGGGCTTACTCCTGGTTCTGTGCTCAGGACTTACTCCTGGCAAGGCTTGGGTGACCATATGAGATGTGGAGATTGAATCTGGGTTGGCCACATGCAAAGCAAACACCCCTACCAGCTGTATTCTCTTTAGGCCCCCAAATATGGAGTATTAAATATTTAATATGGAAAATAAATTTTGCTGCAATCTTTCCTGACTACGTTTAGAAACTTCAGTCAAGACCTTTATAGTTCTTAATTGGTCAAAGATAAATAAAATGACTTGTAGATTAAATAAATGACTAAAAGAGTTATGAGGGTGGAGATATGCCACTAGGAGCAAGGCACTGAGTATCTTCTGTTGTTGTCTATTGTCTGCACAAATACAGACTCCATTCCAGCGGGCCAATTTTCTACTTACATGTACATCCTCAGCACCTAGATTAGAGTTTCTCTGGAAAAGGGGATCAGTAAAAAATTTGAGGAGGCTAGAGAGATAGTACAGGGGTTAAGGAGCTTGCCTTGCATGAGGTCAACCCCAGTTCAATCCTAGGCACTGCATATAGTCCCTATCACTAGTGATTCCTAAACACAGAGCTAGGGGTAAGCTCTGAACACTGCTGGTTATGGCCAAAACAAAACCATCTGCTGGATCAACAAATGATGTCTAGAAGCATTTCCTAAACTGCTTGTACATTATTATTATTATTTTTTTTTGGGGGGCCACACCCAGTGATGCTCAGGGGTTACTCCTGGCTATGCGCTCAGAAGTCGCTCCTGGCAGGCACGGGGGACCATATGGGAACCGGGGGATCGAACCGTGGTCCGTCCTAGGC
This sequence comes from Crocidura indochinensis, assembly GCA_004027635.1. Taxonomy (NCBI): domain Eukaryota; kingdom Metazoa; phylum Chordata; class Mammalia; order Eulipotyphla; family Soricidae; genus Crocidura; species Crocidura indochinensis. Next base: position 5,044 of record PVKC010045730.1, on the reverse strand, counting down.
TAGTGCAGGCAAGGTAGCAGGCACCTTACCTCCTGCGCCACCTCCCGGCTCCCTTGTACATTCTTATTACTGCTACTGGCAAGATCTACATTTTTGACTTCAGTATATGTGTGTGGCTTTTTTATACTAGAGAAAATAGTAGGCAATTTAGATAAAAAATAATTTAAATGTTTTATATTTCACTCACACTATGTAGAAGTAAAATTTTTCTTGAAAAGAATCGTGTATATTGTTTTCTAGGACCTTTAATATAATTATATAAATAGAAGAGTAAAACAACCACTTCAGAGGTTTCTTGTATTTCTTTAATTTATGAAAAGCTTAGAGAATGCGACAGAAAGTGATTAACATTCAAGCAAAAACCCTCCTGGCCCCCACAGGAGGAAGAGCACCAGTTTCAGAAGCTTTCGATTGTGAGTGTGAGAGTGTGACCTTTTGATCAAGAACCCGGGGAGGGATTCCACACAAGGCAGGGTAATGCAGCCCAGCTGTAAAACAGCAATTGGTAAGGAAAGAAGAAACCTCGAAAAGAAACAAAAGGCAAAACCTTAAGATTTAAGAGAGAAAAAAAGAAAAAAGAAACAAAAGAAGGCTGATTGATCAGAATTCAAAATCTTATGAGAACGGGCCATTCATAATGAAAGCATTTAAAATTTTAGAACTTTTGAAACTTTCATGAAACTGGAGCCACTGAGGAAGAAAAAAAGGCAAGATAAGCAAATAGAGTGTTGGGGGCTTTAGTGGCAGTTGGTCCCAAGATCATGTTCTAAATCAGTAATTTTCTGAATTGCTATTTTAATTTGGGATGGAATGAACCCAAAAGCAACAGTCCATTCGTAGGCATTGGCTTCTCGTACCACCCACTTTGTCTGCTCAAGCTTTAAATAATGAAAGGTGATACTATCATTTGAGGACAAGAACCCAATGCTTCCCAGCAGGACTCAAAATGCAAATTGTACAGCTATCAGACAAGCCGATAGTCGTCGTGTTGCATTTCTGAAACACTGCTCTTCCAAAAGTGCTTTGGCAATTTTAATGAAGGCACTGAACATGCTTAATTACTGGCATGTGCATTTAAATGAATGCTACAGAAGGCCAAGTGTCCAGGCCAAGAAATTCAGAAAACTAAAATCTGAACCTCAGAATAGTGGTCACTGATACTGTGCTTAGCTGAAGTAGGCAGCACACACACCTCATACCAGTCTGATAAAACCAACTACCCTGGGGTTGAGGCTCAGAGCAGGCTACCAGCCAACCTTCTGTTCTAAGCAAAAATGGAATACTGTTGAACATGCATCAGAGTTGAATTTCAAGTGTTCATAACTCGTCTGGTATATGATGTTTAGAGATCTAAGAGGTCTGATGATAAACAGCATCGATAAACAAATTACCAGGCATGACCAGTGTTTATCATCCTGAACAAATTATCATCATAAAGATTGTTAAACAACCCGATTTTAGAGTTAGATCTCTTCTATGTCTCCAATTTTGGTGAATTCGAGTTAGAAACCCCTGAAAAACATTTGATTAGCTGAATCAGCTGTGCGAGCAAGCACCACAAAGATAGAAGAGAGCGGGATTCGTGTCTGGAGTAGTCAAGTTCTTGGCAAGAGGAAGGGCCTTGCTCTTGGCCCTGTCCTTCATCAGCAAAGCCATACTCTACCTCGGGGCTGGGCAGCTGGGCATCAGGATAGTGGCTGTCCCTGACAGGGGTGCCAGCTTTACTGTTTACCAACCAGGGTTTGTCATAACAGCGAGAGAACTGAAGTGGAGTCTGTGAAATGGAAATCCAAAAAGGAAGGGCAGGAACAATTGAAAATGGAACAACAGAAAGGGAGCAAATTGGGAACATAAGAAAATAAATAGAAGACACTAAATTTTAAAGAAACAGACAACAAAATAAAATGCGTATCAGTCCAATACGATGTATGAGACCACATAGAAAGGTTATAGCATCTTCCTATGTTCTAACTGCAGTCACAAAATTATGTTAGTGCCAGCTGCACAGTCAGCACCTGGGTTTTCAGAGTTAGTAACACTGGATAAGCTCAAACTGGGAATATGTGGAAATAAGCATTCCTGACTTAACGACCTGAAATCAGAGTTTAATCAATCTCCTTTGCAGTTATCTTAAAGGTCCTGAATCTGTTTACTGCTAGGACCTGGCCAGTGTGGTCTAGGCAGAGACCCTGGTCTCTATGTCTTCGTGTTCCTTTTCTCAGTGGAGGTCTTTTAGTAACTACACTGGAAAAGAGAGCTGCAGAGGTGGCAACAGAGAAGACTCCATGGGGATGAATACTTACCTTGGTGCCACTCGCTGGAGTGGCTGGAGAAGATGGCATGGACGTACAGCTGTGGTTACTCTGACTAGCACTTGAGCTGGAGCGTGTAGGAGAAGCTGCCCGGGAAGAAGGCTTGGATCTTCGACCCCGTGATCGGAAAGGGGTCATTGCCTGGGATGCCCCCTCTGGTAGAATGAATTTCTCTCGAAGTTCAATGTTCGTTCTTCCTCGTGCTATAAAGCCAACACACAAGATAATCAGTCTTAGAAAAAAAGTATGTGTGTTGTATACATACATATGTGTGTGTGTGTATATATATATATATATATATATATATATATATATATATATATATACATACATACACACACATATATGATGGTCATACAGTCGCTTGACCCCATAACAGACGTTTAGTGCCATTTACAGATTGTTTTAAAACAGAGATGAATTCATGATTTATCAGCCTTGTTCTCATTCTTACCCACAACAGATACATTAACTAATAAGTACCTGAGTGTGCTACAATAAAAAATATGTACAAATCACCACCTGCTTCTATTGCTATGGTTTTGTCCGGACACTGTCCCTTGGGGTAAGCATACCGTGACTTGTCAAGAAAAAGCAGGTGCAACAGCCACAATCTTTGTAGTTATATCAAAACCCCCTTTTCTCTCTTGTGGTTTATTCATATTTTGGGCTCAACTTTAATAGGGTATCTGGTTATGCAATAGTAGAGAAAAAAAAACTCATCATTGAAATCAACATGGTTCAACTCTATTTGATTTCAGTTGTAGCAACTATAAAGAAAATGGTTCAGGCACTCAAGACAGCAAAATGGTAAGGATGAAATGGAAAAGTAGTAAATGTGGAGAGAAAAGGAGGGGGAAGAGTGAGAAAGGAAGGATTGCTTAAGTCTGCACAAAAATCTTGCCAGTGAACAACAGTGAAGTAAAATCTGAAAGCTGTTAGGAGCTGAGGAGATATCTACCTGTAAATAGGAGATGGCAGGGGTGGAAGGAACCTGGTGCTGCACTGAAGGTCACTCAGTGCTGTCCAGGGCTTTTTAAAGCAATCAGATCACACTTAACATCTGGATATGGCCCCCCTAAAAAACTAAACCAAAACCAAAACGAAGAATGGCCAGCATATGTTAACTGAGAAAGACACTATCAATTTATAAGAAATAATTCCTCTGGTTTATCTTCCTGTATTACTTCTCATTGAAAGATAGTATTTACAATAATAACCTTACTTCCTCAAGCATCAAGTGCTAGGAACTAATCTCAGGGCCTCACACATGCCAAAAAATGCTGTATCATCACTACGCTGCATCTTTAGCTCTGCTAGACAGATCTAAAACAGGGTTACTGGTGAATCCTGGGGAAAGGAGATGCTACAAATACTTGTCATTCTATTTTTTTCTTTTGGGCTCCCCAGCTGTGTTGGTGCCATAGGGGCCATGCCAGGTGGTGCCCTAGAGGCTATGAGGTATCAGGTTGAGTCGAGGGTCTTGTGCAGGAAGGCACACACTCCAGCACTCTGAGATATATTCCTGGCCTCTGTAACTTCCTTTTCATTTCGGTAGTTGGGCCACACTTGTATTTAGGTCTACCCTGCCTGGCGGTAAATAGGGATTTAACAGAAGTCAAACATGTACAAGAAAGTACCTTAATCTCTATTTTATCTCTCCAGCCCTGGGATATATTTTAAATGTAATCACATTCCCAGACATTGCACAACATAGTGTACAGTACTTCCATGCAGAAATACACCTGTGTGGTCCTGTCAGACAAAGGAACGAATATGCTAACAAATGAAGGTCCATAAAAACTGCAGTAGGGTTGAGATGAGAACTGTACACTTCCACCTGAATTGTTTTCCCTGCATATACTAGCTGTCCCCAAACAAGCTTCTCCAATCACTGAAATCACTTTAGCAAAAGTCTCAGATAATTTCTCCATGGGGTGCTGGTGGGGGAGTATCTTTAAATCAGCAAGATTGAAATACACAAAAAAGTGTAAAAGTCGTTTTCTACTACAACATGGAGAATTTCACTATTAAAATGTTGATGTGTCCTGTTCCTTTGCACAGTGTGAATGCTATTTGTGTGTGTATGTTTTGTTTTTGCTTATGGGCCATACCCAGTGACACTCAGGGATTATCCTGGCTCTGTGCTCAGAAATTAGTCCTGGCAGGCCCAGGGGACCATGAGATTCTAGGGATTGAACCTGGGTCAGTCCCAGGTCAGTTCCATGCAAGGCAAATGCCCTATCCACTGTGCTCCAGCCCTATTTGTGTGTGTATGTATGCAAAAGCATTCTCCTATGTTCTATATCTTGCATGATTTCTATAAGCTGCGAAGTATTTTAAATTATATGAATGTTCATATTTTTGCATTATATAATTATTAATTAAGTGTAATTAAGAGGAACGTATGAGGTGACAGAAATCGAATGAGAGTTGGCCATATTCAAGGCAAGTGCCTTATCCCCTGTATTATTTCTCTGGCTCTATTTGTAATTTTTCCAACCAATATGTATCAAACCACTTGAAAAATTTTTGTGTGTAGTTCAATTCTGTAACATTTCCTCAGGACAAAAAATTTGGGGGAGATACAGCTTTTGATGAATGTCAAAATTGTCTAAAATGATAACAATGTACAAGCATATTCAACTTATTTCACCTTGTCTAATGTTTATGGGATTATTAAGAGCTAGAGTCAGAGGGGCTGAGGAGATCAGAACATAAGAGTCCACTGG
>PVKC010045729.1:0-11360 GCA_004027635.1 Crocidura indochinensis | reverse complement strand
CCCAGATGGTCCCCCAAGCTCTGCCAGGAGCGATTTCTGAGCGTAGAGCCAGGAGTGACCCCTGAGTGCTGCCGGGTATGACCCAAAAGTCAAAAATAAATAAATAAAATAAAATAAAAAACAAAGAAGTAACAGACCCAAGGCAGTGAGAACTGGGAGACATGGGTTATGGCCACTGGACTTAAGTGAGTGATCATGAAGAATGTAATCTGTATCACATCTTGGAGCCACCAAACAGCGCCCATGATAAAAATTTACAAAGTCCTGAACAGGGGCCGGAGCGATAACAAAGCAAATGGTGTTTGCCTTGCACGAGGCCAACCCCGGACGGACCCCAGTTCAATTCTTTTCATCCCATATGTTCCCCTTGCCTGCCAGGAGCAATTTCTGAACGCAGAGCAAAGAGTAAGCCCTGAGCACCGCTGGGTGTGACCCCAAAACCAACCCCCCCCCAAAATTAAAAGCCTCGAATAAACCACAAAATGACTTGGTCTTTATCATGCATTGCATGTGGTCCCTTTAGCCCTTCAGCCCACCTGGATTTCACCCTCAACTTCAACAATGGGAGGGGAAACTGAAGCTATAGTACATCAGGGAAGGCGTTTGCTATGTACATGGTCGACTCTAAATTCAATCTCTGACATTCGATATGGTTCCCAAAGCGTTACCAAGAGTAACTGCTGAGTGCAGAGCCAGGAGTAACCCCTGAGCATCATCTGAGCAAAAAATCCCCCCAAAGAAACAAAAAAATCCAATGCGTCTGGTCCCCTGAATACCACTAGGGGTCACTCCTGAGCAGAAAAAAAAACAGAAATAATTACTAAGCATCACTTTTGGGTGTGGTGCAGAAGAAAAAAGATGAAAGAAAAATAAAGACGTAAACTCGGGATTCAATAGCACAATGGGTAGGACATTTGCCTTGCACGTAGCCAACCTGAGTTTGATCCTCGGCATTCTATATGGTCCCCTGAGCCTGCCAGGAGTAATTTTGAAATGCAGACAGGAATAACCCCTGAGCACCGCCAGCTATAGCTCCCAAGCCAAAAACACTCAGGATTCGAATCCAGAAAATCTGGTTCTAGTATCTCTCTGAGCACAGATTATTATCAAGAAACAGCCCTGAGGGCGCTTGCATGCCATGCCAAAGGCCTGGGTTCCATTCCAAGCATCCCATTTGGTCCTCCAGCACCATCAGGAATGCATAGCCAGGAATAAGCTACCACGGGATGTGGTTCAAAATAAGAGCAAAACACAAGGCCTATTTTGCATTGCAGCTGATTGATAGATGGCATATCACTAGCTGAGCATGGCCCGGTGTGAACCCCCCTCCCAAAACAAAACTATCTTCCTCTTGGGGGTTGGTGTTATGTGTCGAGGTCATGCAAGGAGAGGCAGAGAGATAGCATGGAGGTAGGGCATTGGCCTTGCACGCAGTAGGGCAGTAGTTCGAACCCCAGCATCCCATATGGTTCCCCGAGCCTGCCAAGAGCGATTTCTGAGTATAGAGCCAGGAGGAACCCCTGAAGGCCGCCGGGTGTGACCCCAATATCAAAAATAAATAAACGTGCAAGGACCCTATTAGATGCTTGCCACAAACCTAGAACTGAGAAGCTGGTTCGGACTTGGCTTTCTAGACAAGCTGACATCAACTGGACGTCTAATAGGGGTTTTGGGGTGTCTGTGGGCAGCCCGAGTGGAACCCCCCAAGCACCCCACGAATGCACAGTGGGGCTGCAAAAGTCACTTGCTGCAGGCAGGCCTCATAGGGGCCAACCTAGGGCCTGATTCCCTTGCCCCAAAACGTCTCCACATGCAACCAGGCTGCTCCCCCCGAGCTCAGCCCGGGGCCCAGTACCTGAGTCGACCCCCTCGCTCGGACCCGGACCCTGAGCAGGCTGGGGAGGAGGAGTCGAGGCACCGCCGCCGGTCGAGGCTTGTTGCTCGGGTTCGGGATCCATGGAGGCGAATTGAATGCAACGGCTATGAGTGTCTGTGAGCAAGGGACAATATGGGGGGGCCGAAGGCTGGGATCGAAACCAGAAGAGAGTGAGGAAGAGAGACACAGGGACCTGCGCTAAGGACAACCCCAAAACCCCTGCAATGCGGCAAGAAACAAGGTGCACCACGCGCATGCGCGTCGTTTTTTTCGCGCCTTATTGATGTCCCCGCCCCTTCTGGTCACGTTGTACCCACAACCCCCCGCGCTTGCCCCTTCTCTCTCCTTCTGCGCGTGCGTCAACTCGGGATCTTACGCACACGCTCCAGGCACATGCGCGTCGTTTTGGCGCCCCGCCCTCTTTCCGGGCACATTTGTACCCACAACCCCCCGCGCTGGCCCGCTCTCTCCTATTGCGCGTGCGTCGATGCGGGGCTCCGCCCCCAGATCCCGTGAGCCTCTACGAGACGGTATTTAAGCAGCTCGCAGGGGGTTCTCGTTCTCATTTTTTCTCCTTCTTGGTGAGTTGCTCTTTGTTGGGCACTTGATCTTGTTCCTAGCTAAACAATTCCTGGGTTTTTCCACTTACGGTTTGCATTGGTTGGAGAGGTTTTTGGGGAAATGTCCCAAAGCTGCAGGTTGGGGGCTTTTTGAAGGACAAAATGGCGGTGCAGGCGCCCCTCCCTGTGATGAGAGCATTTTCACAGACCTGTACTGAATCCCATGAGGATAGAGAGCTCTGAGGAGACGGGCCTTGCACAGCCCATGAGGTTGCAGGGAACAAGCATTTTTCCAAAAATCTTTGGCTAACTTAATGCATGATTTTCTTTTTTCTTTGCAGGCTGCATGCAATCTGGACGCTTAGCTTTGTGTACGGAGAGTCTCTACCAAGTAAGCGTTTATTTAAAGCATTTATTTTTCACTGCTGAGCGTGCTGCAGGGATGATTCTTCCAACCTTTGAACTCTCTCTTGCTGATGGGCTAGTGGAGAAACTTAAGTTCTGAGTAGCACTTTTGTGGGATCGATAGCTTTTTTGTACTTGGTCTGTGATAGGCCAGTTCTAATGCTAAAGGATATTTGGTTTCTTTCTGTACTCAGCTGCGATTATCCAAAAGGCCATCATTTGCAAGATGGAGACCCATCCCTGCGCCGATCCAACCTCAGAGCTATGCGCCAGGTACTTGCAACGTGGAAATGGGTATACAAGATAGATTGGGCTTTTGTGGCACAATTGCCTCCAACCACTTCATGATGAACTTTTAAAAATGACAAGCATATGGCTGAGCCTTAGTGATGTCAATGAGACTACTGAGAAGTGGACCAGGGTAGGAACAGGGCTTTCCGGATGGCTCTTCCTAAATTAATAGTATTCCTTTCTCTGTCTCCAGCATCCTGTGCCTGATCCTGAGGGATTCAGCTGCCTTGTGGGGTGAATAAAGGTAATTGTGCTGGTGGGGGTCTTGGGGTGTGTCGTTTCTAGGAGAACCCCTTGGGTTTTGCTCCTTTAAGCTTATTTCTGGCTTCTTAGGGGCCAACCTAGATGAGGTTTTCTCCTCACTGTATCTGTCAAATGATTTGAATTGATAACGCTGATCCATCTGTGAGGTACAATAATAGCATGTTAGAGTTCTGATGACAGTTGATTTTCTGAAGTAACCTTAATACACCCTAATATCTGTGACCAACACTTGGCTTTCCTGCAGGTTTTTCTGAATAACGCCTGTATTCATCTGTTAAGAGGTACGTTAACTTCTCTTTGTAGGGGACTCGTTGGGGGATTTGGGTTTATGTGGGGGATTGGTATCAGCATTTCATTTAGTGCTCAGGCCTTACTAGCTGACTCTGGTACTAAACGTTAAACCTGGGTTGGCATCTTACTACCAAAGTTGTTAGACATTTGTTTCCTGGTTGTGCTGTGATTGGACTAGGGACTATTGTATGTTGGCTGTATGTTAATCCATTGATTTCCCCATTCTAGATAGTGGCCCTGTTTTGGAGGAGAGCTGTTGGCTACTTGTGGACCATTGAATGGCTTTGAGTTAAAAAGGTTGGTCTCCTTATCTTATTACCTCAAAGATCAAATGGGAAGTTTCTATGATGATTCAAACTAGCTCACTATGATTTATACAATGAAAATAAATGAACACCTGAGAAACTGATAAACAGTTTCTTAACTTCTGTATTTACCTAGGAAATTTTAATCTTGACTTTGTTTTCTCTAGGTCCCATTGAGGAGAAATCTGCCACTTTGTTCAATGTAAGTAATCAAGTTAGCTATGAGGAATAATGTACTTTTTTAGGCCACTGTATATGTGATGACTTACCAAGGAATCTCGTTCGGCTGATGATTGCTGTTGAGACTCGGAAATCTGATTTTCCACAGATAGTTATTGGGGAAGGACATGTATGTATAAGAACATGTATTCATAAGCATTTCCACTCCTGTTTCAGGTGCAGCACCTCATCAGGGAGTTAAAAGAACAATACCAAGTAAGTCCTTTGGCAATGGGATTTACCCATTCCCTTAATGGTAAATGATCTGTATACTTGAAGAAAAGGTAGATTAGTAATCTCCAAACTGCCATTTCTTCCAATCACCATGATGAATTCAATACCGCCCCAGTCTGATTTCTGTGACTGAAAGGTATTTCTGAGGTGTGAACTTGCTGGAAGTTGAATATAGGCTTGTTTAAATTAGTTGATAGTTCTCCAAATATGTATAACATGACTTATAGCAGTCAGTTAACTGAGATTTTACTTTATTGCAGGACAAGTCAACAGGATATCTGTGTTAAACTTTGCTGAGAAATTGGAGGTATGAGCTTTGCATGCCTTTATGGTAGGGGAGGCAAATATTTCCCAATGAAGAAGCACTCAAACGTCTTACCACCTGTCCTAGTCCCAGAGCCTGCAAAGGTGAACCCACTGGGACTGGCTGGGGGAAAAGAGGAAAGCTTGTTCCAGAAGGAACTGTCTGAGGGAATTCTGAATACTATTCATAGGAGAGGGATGGTTAGTGACTGAAAGGCATTGCTAAGTGAAATTGTTTTCTAGGTTTTCAAGTTACAAGATGGGCCAGAGATAAGTGCAGCAGTGCATTTGCCTTCCATACAGCTGATCCAGGGCAAACATGATTCAAATCCTGGCATCCCATGCAAGTAAGCATTCAAAAGGTGCTTAGCATTTCACCAAATTGCTACTATGACTTGCTAAGTTTAAGAGAAGCTCTAGATATCTAATCACAACTTGTGTCTTTCCTATAGGTCAAGGTTGACAACTTGAAAGCCCCAGCAAGTTGATCTGCAAATTACATGACTACTTACTAAATAAAGATTTTTTTACTTTATGTGTGGTCCATTGTCATTTGGGTTTGTTTGTGGGTTCTAAACTGAGTTTGGGTGTCTTCTATAGGTGTTTGGGCCAGGATCCCTTCTAGTGGTGTGACCTTTAAGCAAACTGGTTCCTGTAGTCCTTTCAGCAGTACCCAAATTGCCAATAGAACCTCCCAGTATAAAGACTGGGGCCATGTCCTTTTGGGGGGTTGGGCCACACCTGGTGACAATCCTGTTATTCCTGGGTTGGGGGCCATATGGGACACAGGGGGAATGAACCATGGGTCCTAGGCTGGTGTGCACAAGGCTCTGCCACTGCTCCATCCTACCAAGTTCCACTTGATGCAGTGTTCCTATGTGTCCATGGGCTACTGGATAAGCAAGCACCTAGGATTTGTGGGTTGCTTGCTGTATACACTGCCGTATGTACCCTCAATGGGTGCTTGGGCCCCACTGTCCTCAGAATTCAAAACTGTAAGAACCCTTTGCTTGGAGGAGGGTGTAACTGGGAACACATTCACCTACCTTCCAGGATAGACTCTAGGGTTGAAGCCTCAAAAGGACATACAAGCTGCACCAGCTGGAGTCCTGAGGAATTTGGGAAAGGGGATTGAGGGTAGTGTGGCAAGTATGGTTTGTGTCTGCATTCAACCAACTGGGGTTTGAAACCGATATCTATAATGGTCCCCAAAACTGGTTCTTGCAGGGGCCAGAGTAATAGTACACAAAGTGTTAGGGCATTTGCCTTGCACGTGACTGACCCAAGGAGGGCCTGGTTTGATCTGTTGAGACCCCACATGGTGCCCTGAGCCTGCCAGAAGCAATTTCTGATCATAAAGCCAGGAGTAACCCCTGAGTGCTGCTCCAAAAAGTGCCAGAACCAGGAGTAATTCCTGAACACAACACAGCACTGTGACCCTGCCTCCCCACCTCTAAAAAAGAAGGGCGATAGCACAGAGGTGAGGTTTTTGCCTTGCATGCAGTCAACACAGGACAGACCCTGGTTCGAATCCTGGCATTCCATATGGTCCCCTGAGCCTGCCAGGACCGATTTCTTTTTTTTGGTTTTTGGGTCACCCAGCAGGGTTACTCCTGGCTCCACACTCAGAAATCACTCCTGGCAGGCACGGGGATCATAGTAGATGAGGCCTTCATCTCCAGGCTATCTCTCCGGGCCCCAGAACCGATTTCTGAGCACAGAACCAGAGTAACCCCTGAGAGCTGCTGGGCGTGACCCAAAAACTAAAAAAATAAAACTCAGACCTGACAGGATCAAAGAAATAGTACAGCAGATAAAGCTTGCACAGTAAATTGAGCTTCAAACTCTGGCACTTCAGATGGTTCTCTGAGAATCACTAGGAGTGAACCCTAAGCACATAGCCAGGAGTCAACCCTGAAGACTGTGGGTGTGAGCCCTCATTCCCCAAAGAAAAGACCAAAAGAAAGAAGCTGTGGGCAGGAGAGAGAATATAGGAAGGAAGGAGCTTGTCTTTTTTTGTTGTTTTTGGGTCATATCCAGCTCTATGCTCAGAAATCAATTGTTCCTGGCAGGCACTGGGGACCATATGGCATGCCGGAATTCAAACCACTGTCCTGCATGAAAGGCAAACGCCTTACCTCCATGCTATCTCTCCGGCTCCAAGGAGCTTATCTTGTATGATGTCCCCCACCCCACTCAATTCACCCACTAACACCATATACAGTCAAATGAGCACTGTTAAGGATGAGCACAGAGCTATGATTAATCCCTGGGCATTGCAGGGTGTGACCCAACCCCCCATCATCCATTCCAATCAACAATGGACTGGCCAACGTGATTGCACAGAGGTAGCATGTTTGCCTTGCACATAGCTGACCCAGGACAGACAATATCCTATATTGGTCCCTGAGCCAGGAATGATTTCTGAGGAGTAATTCCTGTGCGTCACTGGTTGTGGAAAAAAAAAAAAAAAACCTGCAAACAAACAAAAGTCAATCAAGAATTGCCTTTGAGGGCAGGAGAGATAGCATGGAGGTAGGCAGGGTGTTTGCCTTGCTTGCAGAAGGATGGTGGTTTGATTCCCAGCATCCCATGTGGTACCCCAAGCCTGCCAGGAGTAACCCCTGAGCGCTGCCGGGTGTGACCCAAAAGAAAACAAAAGCAAAAAAAGAATTTCCCTATAGAGGGCCAGAGCAGAGCAATAACACAGTGGGGAAGAGCATTTGCCTTGCACATGGCTGACCTGGGTTCAATTCCCATATCTTATGGTCCCCTGAATCTAGCCAGGATTGATTTCTTTTTGTTTTGTTTTGTTTTTTGGATTGGGGGGCACACAAAGTGACGCTCAGGGGTTACTCCTGGCTACATGCTCAGAAATCACTCCTGGCTTGGGGAACCATATGGGATGCGGGGGGGATCAAACCGCCTTTGGTCTGTCCTAGGTTAGCGCATGCAAGGCAGATACCCTATTGCTTGCTCCACCGCTCTGGCCTCAAAACTTTTTGTTTATTTTGGGGTCATACCCGGCAGTGCTCAGGGGTTACTACTGGCTCTGTGCTCAGAAATCGCTCCTGGCAGTCACGGGGACCATATGGGGTGCCGGGATTTGAACCACCGTTCGTCCTGGATTGACCGTGTGCAAGGCAATCGCCATACCGCTGTGCTATCTCTCTGGACCTCCAAGATTAATTTTTTTTATTTAAAAATATGGTACGCTGGGGCCAGAGAGATAGCATGGAGGGCAAGGCCTTTCATGCAGAAGGTCATCGGTTCGAATCCCGGCGTCCCATATGGTCCCCCGAGTCTGCCAGGAGCGATTTCTGAGCCAGGAGTAGCCCCTGAGTGATGCCGGGTGTGATTCCCCCCCAAAAAAAATATATATGAAACGCTTCACAAATTTGCTTGTCATCCTTGCGCAGAGGCCATGCTAATCTTCTCTGTATCGTTCCAATTTTAGTTTTTTGTTTTTTTGTTTTTTTGTTTTTTTGTTTTTTTTGGTTTTTGGGCCACACCCGGTGACGCTCAGGGGTTACTCCTGGCTATTCGCTCAGAAGTCACTCCTGGCAGGCACGGGGGACCATATGGGGAACCGGGGGATCGAACCGCGGTCCGTCCTAGGTTAGTGCAGGCACCTTATCTCCAGCGCCACCGCCCGGCCCCCCAATTTTAGTATATGTTTTTAGTATATGTTTAGTATATGTTTTAGTATATAGTTTTTTGGGGCCATACCTGGTGACAATCAAGGGTTACACCTAGCTATGTGCTCAGAAATCGCTCCTGGCTTAGGGGACCATATGGGACTCCGGGGAATCGAACTGCGGTCCATCCTAAGCTAGCTAGTCCTATAGCTCCGAGCCACCTCTCTGGCCCCTCCAAGATTAATTTTTCAGTGCAGAGCCAGGAGTAACCCCTGAGCTCCACTGAGAGAGGCCCTAACACTCACCCCCACCCCCCAAAAGAAAGAATCACATATGAGCTAGTTTAACAGGTCGGGTGCTTGCTTTAAATAAGGGAAACAGGGCCCGGGAGATAGCATGGAGGTAAGGCGCTTGCCTTTCATGCAAAAGGTCATCTGTTTGAATCCCTGCCCCATATGGTCCCCCGTGCCTGCCAGGAACAATTTCTGAGCATGGAGCCAGGAGTAACCCCTGAGCACTGCCGGGTGTGACCCAAAAACCAAAATAAAATAAAATAAGGGAAACAAAGGTTTCATCAAAGACCCCTTATGGTCCCCCATGAGTCCCACCAGGAGTGATTCCTGAGCACAGAACCTGGGTATCCTCCAGGAGTGGGCTCAAAAAAATGTCTCACGGGGCCGGAGAAATAGCATGGAAGTAAAGTGTTTGCCTTGCATGCTGAAGGATGGTGGTTCGAATCCGGGCATCCCATATGGGGCGATTTCTGAGCCTAGAACCAGCAGTAGCCGGCTCTAGGCTGAGAGTTGAGAGTTGCCAGCGTGACCTAAAAACAAAACAAAACAAAACAAAACAAAAATCTCCCTGTGGCTCCTCCAGGGAGACTGTGAGAGGCTGAGGCTGTGAGAGCCTTTTTGTTGGAACTGATCCTTTTTGTTGGAACTGATGTTGGAACTCTAGCCTTCCTGAGTTCCCACTGAGAGCACCTGGCCAGAGAATCAAAAAAGGTGTTGGGGGGGCCCGGGAGATAGCATGGAGATAAGGCGTTTGCCTTTCATGCAAAAGGTCATCGGTTCGAATCCCGGTGCCCCATATGGTCCCCCGTGCCTGCCAGGAGCAATTTCTGAGCATGGAGCCAGGAGTAAACCCTGAGCGCTGCCGGGTGTGACCAACCAACCAACCAACAGACAAACAAACAAAAAGAGGTGTTGGGTGTGTAGAACTCCTGTCTTGAATGAACTGGACAATGCATTCAATGTTTTGAGTCCTACCAAGAGGATGTTGCCCCAAAATAACAACCAGCAAAATCATACAGCAGGACCAGAGATATAGATAGGACATAAAATAGTGCAGTGTTATGCCTAGCATACTCTCAGTTGCTCTGAGCCCATCATTCCTTGTATGAGGATTTCCTCTCTATCCAATATTTCCAGATGTGCCTCTAGTAAACCCTGAGAACTTATTTGTTTTGTTTGTTTGTTTGTTTTTTAGACACACCCAGCAGCACCCAGGGGTTAATCCAGGTTCTGCGCTCAGAAATTCCTGGGATGCCAGGGATAGAACCAAGGTCAGCTGGGTCCTCAATCTTCAAGGTTTGATTTTTGGCATTACCAGGTCCTTCTCCCATCCCATAGTCCCAGCACACTGGGAAGCAGGGTGTGGGCCTAAACAAAATTAGGACTGTTGATTTAAGGGTGTGTGTGTGAGAAGGGGGTGCAGTGCAAATGGGGTTCACAACCAGCTACACTCAGGTGCTTCACCTGATGAAATTCCAGGGACTACATGCAGTAAGGGAGCTAGAACCCAGGTCGACAATGGGCTACTACTCCAGCGCTCAGGGGTTACTCCTGGCTCTATGTTCAGAAATTGCTCCTGGCAGGCCCCGGGGACCCTATGGGATGCTGGGATTCAAACCACCGTCCTTCTGCATGCAAGAAGCACCTCCATGCTATCTCTTCGACCCCCTGCTGTAACTATCTGACCTGACCCTGGACCGGTAAATTTATTGAACCCAGATGAAAGTCTTTATATTCCTAATCATTCCACCAGGGTAGAGATCTTATGCATGTCAGGAATCCACGCAGCTATTGAGAACCATAAACCAGCATACAATGTGCTGCAAGAATTAAATAAAATAAAATTAAAATAATAAATAAATAAAAGAAGAGTGCTGGGCCCCACTGCCCTCAGATCTCACAATTGTAAGTAATCGTGCCTCCCTGCATCGAACAAGGAGACAGGAGTCCAAACAGACTAAAGAAAGCAACAGACTAAAGCAACAGACTAAAGAAAGGGTCTTTCAGTGAAGTCACTCTAGCTAGACCGATCACCGCACCGGGAGGTGAGTGTCAAGCTCCCGGAAATAAGATGCTGAAATCAACCCAGGTCTACGAACCAATCCCGAGAACGTTCGGAGCCTGGGGGCGGGCTTATGCAAATTTAACTTGCAGTGAACTGCGCCAATCCCGGAAAATAAAATACTGGCGCAATTGAAAATCAGCCCAGGTGTACAAACCAATCCCGAGAGCGTTCAGAGCCTGGGGGCGGGCTTATGCAAATTAAGCGCGCAGTGAACTGGCCGACGGGACAATGACAGAATTTTAAAATTTTATGTTTATTTCCCAAAATAGGGCAGTTCGTTCACAAAGAGAAAGGGAATTATTGATTCTAAGGAAAAAGGAAGTTGAAAAATTGTTTTAAGTGGCAAGCCATTGAAAGTCACCATAACCTAAAGAGCAGTCGGTAATATAAGGCCGCCTGGGTGAGCGAAGGCTAAGTATCGCTTCTCGGCCTTTTGGCTAAGATCAAGTGTAGTATCTGTTCTTATCAGTTTAATATCTGATACGTCGTCTATCCGACGACAATATATTAAATGGATTTTTGGCACTAGGAACTGGAATAGGAGCTTGCTCCGTCCATTCCACGCATCGACCTGGTATTGCAGTACCTCCAGGAACGGTGCACCCCTCCGGGGGAA
>PVKC010045728.1:0-11382 GCA_004027635.1 Crocidura indochinensis | reverse complement strand
GATTTTGTTCTAATAATGCCATTGATAGAAGTAGAGTGGTCATTAAGATCCAATCTGAGATTTCATACTTTTTTTCATATGAATTTTGCTATATCTGCCCCCCAAATTCTTTAGTAATCTAAATAATGCTGATAAATGTTCTCAAATAAATTTTGCTGTAGAACTATTACTTTTTCAATCGTAAATTCTCTTTTTGTTTGGTTTTTGGTTTTTGGGTCACTCCTGAACAGAGCTAGAAACAGTTCCTTATCACAATGAAATATAAAAAAAGAAGTTGATAAATTTTATTGTGGGACAATTCTGGCAATACTTAGAGGTTAATACTGGTTCTGTACTTATAATCATTTAAAGTGGTGCTCAGGGATAAAATTCACCTTGAAAAGCATATGTACAGCCCTTTGAGTTCTCTCTACAGCCAGAAACAGATAAAGCTTATCTATATTTAAAAATAAATAAATAAATAAATAAAAAGCTTAGGGCCAAAAAGATGGCATAGGAGATTTAAAGCACCTGCCTTGACTGTAACTATTTCAGATGGTACTGGTTCAATCCCAGGCACTGCAAATGGTCTCTAGCAATGACAGGCGTCACACCAAAGGACAGAGTCAGAAATAGTCTCTGAGTGTTCTGGTGGTACAGTCCAACAGATAAACCATCGAAAATCTCAAATGTATATATATATATAACCATGAACCTAAGGTATATTTTGTGTTTCTTATGACTGTTCTGCAACATTCTTTGATCCTGTCAACAATTCCATGCTTATTCTAAAGACAGCTGTCAGAAGAGATGAAGTCATGAAATTTTCCTATACGTGGATGGCCATGGAATCTATTGTGCTGAGTGAAATAAGTCAGAGGTAGAGAAATAGACGCAGAATAGTCTCACTCATCTATGGGTTTTAAGACAAATGAAAGACATTTTCACAATAATTCTCAGACAAAAGAGAGGAGGGCTGGAAGGTCCAGCTCACGACATGAAGCTTACCTCCCCTCCCCTCCCCTCCCCTCCCCTCTTTTCTCTTCCCCTGGTGTAACGAATATAATCCTACTATACATGTGTAGGGGACCAGATTTTTTTTTTTTTTTTGGGTCACACCTGGCAGTGCTCAGGGTTACTCAGAAGTCGCTCCTGGCAGGCTCAGGGGCGGGAGAGATAGCAGGGAGGTAAGGCGTTTGTCTTCCTTGGAGAAGGACAGTGGTTTGAATCCCCGCAGGCCTGGAACTATTTCTGAGTGTAGGGCCAGGAGTAACCCCTAAGCGCTACCGGGTGTGACCCAAAAACCAAAAAGAAAAAAGAAAAAGAAATAACTTTATTGATAAGATTTAGTGATTGTCTTATGACCAGAAAATGATGTAGTAACTAATTGTTTTATATAATTAGCTGATGGTATAGTTTGTTTCTTTACATGTCTGTTTACCACAAAACTTGAAGTGATAGTAAGTGAAGGATTATTGTAGTATTGAATTTTTTTTTGAGGGGGGCCATACCCAGTGACGCTCAGGGGTTACTCCTGGCTTTGCGCTCAGAAATCACCATTGAGAAGGGGTTCTTGGAACAGTATAAGTAGTTAAAATTTTGAATTAAATAGGGATTTGTATTACTGTATCAATATAGACTTGTAATGAGAAGTTCGTTGGGAGTTGGTTGGGTTGAGAGGTTTGGTTATCCCAGAGTTCCCAGAAGGGAAAGGAAATTTCCATTCCCCCTTTCCAGCAGGGACAGCAAGGGATAGTTCCAAAAGACTCAATCCATAGTAAATAATCCATACAGACAAGAAGGTAAAAAGAGGCAAGAAGGTCAAACACAAAACTGTTTACCTACTCGCCAGTAGCTCCAACTCAGGAGCTAACCAGCCTGCAGCAAAAGGCGCTCTCCTCCCAACCTCAACTAGTATTTATTCTAGATCCAAACAACGTCCCTCTCCCTAAAAGGGGTAGGGGAAAAGACAGGCAGAAAGAACAGATACAAAAGAGAAATACTATGTAGGCCTCTGCATACCTTACATAGACTTACCATTGTAACAAGGTGTAACAAGGAGACAAGGTGATCAGAACAGGTGTAACTTTCCGAGACGTGATGTATAGACTAAGTTCCTGGACTGCCTGCAGTTTCTTTTTTTGCTAACTCTAAAATTTTAAAATAATGAAAAATTTATAGTAATGTAAATTATATTTAAAATGTAGTATTAAATATTTAAAACTAAACAGTAATATATATTAATTCATATATACAAAATCTCATAGACTTGACTAATGAGAGGTGGGAAAGAGTACTATGAAGAGTACAGGAACAGAAAATGAAAGTATTTGAAGTATTGTAACTAAAAATGTTTCTTTGTAACATGTTGTACTTGGTTCCTTCAGTCTACTCCAGTTATAGTAGTTAAGCAGAAGGCATAAGAGAAATGGTTACAAGATTTATCTACAATATCACAAAGTGGGACAAATTTAGATAGATTTGGAAACCATAGTAGTTAAGCAGAAGATACAAGAGAAATGGTTACAAGATTTATCTACAACATCACAAAGTGGAACAAATTTAGATAGATTTGGAAACCAGGAGCAATTGATATTGGTTTGAGGATGTCATGAGAGTGAACTTTGGAGGCATTGATGGGGATATCTGCATTGCAAGGCAAGCACTTTACCCTATACTGTCTTTCTGACCCCTGAGAGATAATTTAAGTTACTCAAGAGAATAAATATTGGGAGTAAAAAGATAGATAACAAATAAGTAATGTGAATGAAAAGAAATTTTAAAAAAGGGAATAAATCCGGCCCGGAGAGATAGCACAGTGGCATTTGCCTTGCAAGCAGCCAATCCAGGACCATAGGTGGTTGGTTCGAATCCGGGTGTCCCATATGGTCCCTCATGCCTGCCAGGAGCTATTTCTGAGCAGACAGCCAGGAGTGTCCCCTGAGCACCGCTGGGTGTGGCCCAAAAACCAAAAAGGGGGGTGGGGGGATAAATCATGTGACCTATTGAGGAATATAAAGAAATGTCTATTGAACAACTTTGATTTTCTTGATAAATTTATTGAAGTATTAAATTAAACCTGCAAATGAAATTTGTGGGAATAATTATTGCTAATATAAGCAGTTCTATCAAATTCCTTTGACTATAAAGGCCAACAGATAATGTAGAAACTATATATTTTTTTTAAAGTTTGTGGAGATGAATGTTAATGGAGGAAAAGAAATTCCTTTTTAGCAAGAATGCTTTCTTTATGATACTTAGGTAAGTTCAATATAAATAAGTTTCATGATTGGTAAGCACTTTAGTAGAGGGAGAAGTTGAATATGCAACTTTTCGGAAGTTTTTTATTGAATGAGATTTTTTTTTTAAAATAAAATCTCTAAGCACTTTGATTGCAAGCATGATTGTAGATTTTTGAGAGGACGTAGTAGCATACACTTTTTTAAAATTTTAAACAAAACGACTTGCTTAAACAATTGTTAAAAAAATTTGTTGGGGCCGGAGAGATAGCATGGAGGTATGGCGTTTGCCTTTCATGCAGAAGGATGGTGTTTTGAATCCTGGCATTCTATATGGTCCCCTGTGCCTGCCAGGGCTGATTTCTGAGCATGGAGCCAGGGGTAACCCCTGAGCACTGCCGGGTATGGCCCACAAACAAAACACAAAAAACAAATAAGCAAAAAATGGGAAACCGGAGAGATAGAACAGTGGTAAGGCAATTTGCCTTGGATGCAGGAGGACTGTGGTTCGATTCCCGGCATCCCATATGGTCCTCCGAGCCTGTCAGGAGCGATTTCTGAGCCAGGAGTAACCCCTGAGTACTGCCGGGTGTGGCCCAAAAAACAAAAAAAAATTTTTTTGTTAAAAAAAAAAAAGTGCTGGGGCCGGGCGGTGGCGCTAAAGGTAAGGTGTCTGCCTTACCGAGCTAGCCTTGGACAGACCGAGGTTCGATCCCCGTGCCCCATATGGTCCCCCAGGCCAGGGGCGACTTCTGAGCACATAGCCAGGAGTAACACCTGAGCGTCACTGGGTGTGGCCCAAAAACCAAAACCAAAAACAAACAAAAAAAAAGTGCTAAGTAGGGGCCCGGGGCCCGGGAGATAGCATGGAGGTAAGGCATTTGCCTTTCATGCAAAAGGTCATCGGTTCGAATCCCTGTGCCCCATATGGTCCCGTGCCTGCCAGGAGCAATTTCTGAGCATGGAGCCAGGAGTAACCCCTGACACTGCTGGGTGTGACCCCAAAACAAAACAAAACAAATAAACAAACAAAAAATGCTAAATAATTTGCTTAACACGGCGGTAGGGCACATGCTGACTCAGGACGTACCTGGCTCGATCCCCGATGTCCCATCCAGGAGCGATTTCTGAGTGTGTAGCCAGGAATAACCCCTGAGCATCGCCAGGTTTGACCCAAAAACAAAACAACAACAAAATCATTTTTTTATTGTAACCAATGTGAATTGCAAGTCTTTCACAGTTATATTTAGGGTACAAAGTGACAGTGAATTGGGGCCATTCCCACCACCAGTGTTGTCCTCCCTCCACCCCTGTTCCCAGCATGCATCCCATAACCCCCCTCTTTTGCTTCTTAGACTGTTAGTGTAGCCAATCCCTTTTGTATATATTTTGATGTAGATTGATTATTTTGATTCTGTTTTTGATGACTTTAGGTTTGCTCCTGGTACTATTTCTTTTTCTTCCATTTATGAGGCAAAACTAGGTGATTCAAGCCCTGTGGTTCTGTTTGAAAAAAGGATAAAGAAGAAGGAGAAGGAGAAAAAAAAATTTTAGTTATTTTTTAAAAATCATGGTGGTTTAGATGGTTCATACTTTTGTTTTATTTATTTATTTATTTATTTATTTGGTTTTTTGGGTCACACCCAGCAGCACTCGGGGGTCATTACTGACTCTACGCTCAGAAATAGCTTCCTGGCAGCTCAGGGGAACAAATGGGATGCTGGGATTTGAACCACTGACATCT
The DNA here is from genome assembly GCA_004027635.1 of Crocidura indochinensis. NCBI lineage: Eukaryota > Metazoa > Chordata > Mammalia > Eulipotyphla > Soricidae > Crocidura > Crocidura indochinensis. Next base: position 6,420 of record PVKC010045728.1, on the reverse strand, counting down.
GCATGAAAGGCAAATACTTCCATTAAATCTCTCTGGCCCCTGCTTTTTTTATTTTTCAAGTTACAAAGTTGTTCATGATTAAGTTTCAGTCATACAATGTACAGTACCTTTTAATGTACATTTCATGCCACCTATGCCCCCAGTTTCCCTTCCATAACTGCCCCCCCACAACCTTCTCTCTTTCACTGTTTTACTTTTCTTTTAAGCAATGTAGTTTGCAACATTGTTTGCTATTGAAGGGGTATCATGCAATATATATGGTTCTGATAGTGGTGAGAGCAAGGCTATTGTTATCTCTGTCTCCATTAACTGTGAATTCCTGTAGTCCATATATGCTAGAACAGCAACTAAAATGTGTGCATCAGTTTTGCAAACACCACAGTTGAATAGATCATATATTAATGAATAGTGCTGCTTATAAAATGTGAGCAAAAATAAATCCATTACAGGGGCTGGAACAATAGAACAGCGGTAGGGCATTTGCCATTTGTGTGACCGATCAAGGATGGACCTTTGTTAGGTGCCCGGCATCCCATATGGTCCCTCACCAGTAGTGATTTTTTTAGCGCATAGCAAATAAAAAAAATAACAGTACCCATAACATTTTTCTGAAATTCACATGGAACAATAAATCGTCCAGATAACTAAAGCCATCCTTAGGAATAAGGATATGGGAGGCAGCACTTTACCCAGCTTCAAATGTTTTATAAAGCAGTAGTCACAAACAAACAAACTAACAAACAGCATGAATAGACCCTAAGATCAATGAAATAGAGTGGAATATACCTGAGAGACCTTTCGGAATATGATCAGTTAATCATTGATAAAGGAACTGAAGTAATGAAGTGTTTTAAATTTCAGTCTTTTCAACATGTGGTAAAAAAATTAACTCTAGTTTATTGTTCTAGGTGTACAAAAGTCAAATTAAAAAATGAATTAAAGGTGCATGAGTGGTGGTGCAGCGGTAGGGCAAATTTGCCTTGCACTTGCCTGACCTAGGACCCACTGAGGTTTGATCCCCCGAGCTATTTCTGGAGGCATAGCCAGGAGTAGCCCCAGAGCATCATAGGCTGTGGCTCAAAAAGAAAAAAAAAATATCGGGGCTGGAGATATAATGGAGGTAAAACGTTTGCCTTGCATGCAGAAGGTGGTTTGAATCCTGGCATCCCATCTGGTCCCCCAAGCCCACCCGGAGTGAATTCTGAGCATAGAACCAGGAGTAAACTCTTAGAACTGCCCGGTATGCCCCATAAACAAACAGAAAAAAAAAATCCTTTACAGGTGAATACAACAATCAAGTTCATGAGCCCTAGTCATTGTAACAATTTCAGTGGGGAATAACCCTCTTCCATCATATTCTTGTTTTTGCTTTGTTTTGTTTTTCTTTTTAGGTTTTTGGGCACACCTGGCAGTGCTTAGATTACTCTGGGTTCTTTGCTCAGGAGTCACTTGGCTGTGTTTAGGGGACCATATGTGATCCTGGGGGTTGAACCCTAGTCAGCAGCATGCAAGGCAAAACTCCCTGTCCACTGTACAATAGCACAGGTCCCTCCCATTTTATTTATGTGGAATATCGTCAGGGGTCAAAGTAGGTGCTCTATCCTTTAGTTGCACAAGCTTGTCCTAAGGATGTTAGAAAGAAGGAATGTCATGGCTATGATGTTCAGCATTGGCATTGGTTTTGTTGTTGGGTTTTTTTTTTCTTTTTGGTTTTTGGGTTTTGGACCATACCTCTGTGTTGTCACTCTGGCCCGAAGCAATATTATTGTACCAATCTCTATCTATCTATCTATCTATCTATCTATCTATCTATCTATCTATCTATCTAGCCCGAAGCAATATTATTGTACCAATCTCTATCTATCTATCTATCTATCTATCTATCTATCTATCTATCTATCTATCTATCTATCTATCTTTTAAAAAGCTTGATCTTGGGGCTGGAGTGGTAGGATATTTGCCTTGCATGCGGCTGACCCAGGATGGACCTCAGTTTAATTCCTGGTATCCATATGGTCCCTCAAGCCAGTAGCGATTTGTAAGCACATAGCCAGGAGTAACCCCTGAGTTTCACCGGGTGTGCCCCAAGAAACAAAGAAACAAAAAAAACTTGATCTTAATACGTTTGCCTTATACTTTGCTATTAGTGATTTTATTTTTACATTTGTAATCCAATTAAAATGCTTCTTTTGGTAAAGTATTTTGTTATGTAGAAAGGCTAAGTTTCACAAGGTTAAATGTAATTTGAAATGATTCTTTGTAAATCAAAGTTTGCCTATATCTAATTCAATTTTTTTCTCATCTTTTATTTAGTCTACAAATAAGAAACCTCGAAAATCTCCAGGAGAGAAGAGTAGAATTGAAACTGGAGTTAGAGGGACAGGTCGTGGAAGAGCTAATGGGCACCCTCAACAGAATGGCGAAGGGGAGCCTGTCACGTTATTTGAAGTAGTGAAATTGGGGAAAAGTGCAATGCAGGTAAATTTTAAGTGTCTAATTTGATTTGTAAAGCAATATTATCCACAACCCGTTTGGAAGAATCTGTTAGTGTATGTATTTGTCCATACTCTTGTTAATCTTGTAATCTAGCACTTTATCCTAAAGATTCAGTTTGCTTGATTTGTACAGGGTCAGGAAAAGATTTTGCTTTAATACTAAGGTATTAAGGTTATATACTATGTAAAATGATTCATGTATAACAAAACTAAAATAATTTTTACTGATGTAATGAAAAATTTAAGAATATGTACTTTTTAGATTATAAATAAAATCAAAGTATATCTGAAAGGATATAAAATAATATTTTGAAGTAGTGAATCTGGAATAACCACAATTGAAATTTCAGTTATTTATATATGCGGTCCTTTACAACAAACTTTTATTTTTCTGTATTCAATCAACAAATACAATGAAATACTCTTTAAAATAATTTTCTGTTCTAAGAATGTTTATTTTATTATTATTATTATTATTTTATTTTATTTATTTATTTATTTATTTTTTTTGGTTTTTGGGTCACACCCGGCAGTGCTCAGGGGTTTCTCCTGGCTCCATGCTCAGAAATTGCTCCTGGCAGGCAAAGGGGACCATATGGGGCACCGGGATTCGAATCTATGATCTTTTGCATGAAAGGCAAACGCCTTACTTCCATGCTATCTCCTGGGCCCCAAGAATGTTTATTTTGTTTCCTTGTTTTTGGTTCACATCTGGTGCCTGTCCCTGTGCTCAAAAATATCTTGGCAGGCTTGGGAGACCATATGGATGCCTGGAATAGAACCCTGGCCCATCCCAGGTTGTTTTCGTGCAAGGCAAACACCCTGCCACTGTGCTATCATTCTGGCCCCATATTCTAAGAACTTTTATGTGCTCTAGAAGAGGGGAGTTTAAATGTTAATAAACACATTTTCTATTTTAAAATACAGACGAATATCTTGTTAGATTTCCACTAATGTTTATAAGGAGAAAATATTCATTTTGTGCATCTTTAAATATTTTTCATTTTAAAATTTAATTTAAATATTTAAGTTTACTTCTATACTTTTTTTCCACTTAAAAATAGTAGAAATGAAAATAGTTAATTCCTAACTATATAGTATCAATGTAATATTCGCAAAAATTTCTGTTATCAGCAATATAACCTGCAATGGGCTATTTTATATTTCAGTATTGATAATATAAGTGAAAAATTGTAAATATTTTATTTTATTTTCTCTTATAGCTTATTACTTATAGCTCTTTATATCTGTTCTTTATAGCTCTTTTCTTTTTTCGCCCGCCCGCCCCGCTTATAGCTCTTTTCATCTTCTCTTTCCATTTTTATAATTTGTTTTATTTTAGTTTTTGATTTTTGGATCATACTTGGTGACACTCAGGGGTTACCTTGACTATGTGCTCAGAAATTGCTCCTGACTTGGGGGACCATATAGGACACCTGGGGATCGAACCTTGGCTAGCGTGCACAAGGCAGATGCTTTATGGCTAGCACCACTGCTCCGGCCCATTATATTAATTTTAAATTCAAGTATAAATTTTTGATAATTTTTGAAGCAAATTTACGTTCAGAACAAAAAGAAGGCAACTTACAATTAGTTATTTTTAACCATTATTGTCTTGAACCCTTACAAGTCTTAGTGTTTACTACTTTGTTTTGTTTTGTTTTTGGACTATACCTGTTGCCGCTAGGGGCTACTCTTGCCTCTGCTTTCAGAAATCACTCTTGGCAGGCTTGGGGGACAACCTGGGATGCCACGTGCAAGGAAACGCTCTGCCCTCTGTGCTAATGTTACTCTGGCTTTGTATTTACTACTTTTTATGTATGCTGCCAAATTGTTCAAGGGTCTTGGAATTTGTGCAGGAAGAGGTGATATTAGTGGCATGTATGGGATAGTTTAAAAAAAAAAACAAAAGCAGAATTTTAAGTTAAGCATTAGCAGTTTGTTAGTAACTAATATAAGCATTATGTAAAATAGATTGTATTTTGTCCACTGTCGTTCACATTTTCTTCTTTACATTTTTAAAGAAAACTAAACTACAAAACATTAATTTAGGATGTGTACTTTACTGGTTCTTACATTTAGGTGGAACAAGCAGAAAAAGGAAGACGGTTTTTCCATTTAAAACTTTTTGTTATCTATCCATTTAGTCATCCTCTGCATCCTAACTTGGGATGTTTAATTTCTTTCTTTTTATTTCATGGATCTCTGAAGACTCCTCTAATTCTCTCTTGTGTTTGTTCTCCTCATTTTTATAAAATTTTACCTAAGAAGTCTTTTTTCAGCAGTTGTATCTTAAGTAAAACCTTATTTTGCTAGTAATTATGTAAGTGAAGGTAATTTTATTGCATATCCTATTGTTCAAACTATCTTTTACTAATAGGGCTGAGATGGTGCATGTTCATTATTCATTATTAATAAAATCTAGACACAGTATTCAAAATAAAATAGTGACTATTAAAATATTTTTCCTTTTTGTTCAATTCTGTATTTTCAATAACTCTTCCTTAGTTCTATTTCATGATACAACTTTTCTGCTGAATTATTTTCAATTTGTACTATATGAAAGTAACCAAGATGTTGGTGCGTTCCATAATTTTGTTTTTACCATCTTTTTAAGCTTAATTGTCTCTACTGAACTGTGTTCTAACCATTTTTACATTGTAATTTAAATTTTTTCCTGCTATATGTATACTTTCTAATTGTATTTGTTAGTCTACATACTGATAATTGGATTTAGCTTTCTATTGTAGGCTTTTTCTCATATGATTTTACTTAAAAATATGACACATAGATGGGGCCAGCGAGATAGCATGGAGGACAGGGCGTTTGCCTTTCATACAGAGGGACGGTGGTTCGAATCCTGGCATTCCATATGGTTCCCCAAGCCAGCCAGGAGCAATTTCTGAGCAGAGTCAGGAGTAACCCCTGAGCGCTGCCGGGTGTGACCCAAAAACCAAAACAAAACAAAACAAAACAAAGTTTTTTAACACATAGACACACAGATATTGCATGCGCATTCCATATGGACTGTACTCAGCCAGTGCTTCCCAGGCTACACCCTGCAATGCTCTTTTGTAGTGTGTCCCTGATGGTATAGTGCTTGGATATACCAGAACCATTTCTGGTAGTATTTAGGGAAAACCAGCATCATTGCATATTATAGTGCTGAGGGATCCATGCATTGCTGGAAACAAACTCGGGCATGTATTTTGCCATGTGAGCTGTGTTCCTGCTCCAATTATTTTCAGTTATACTACTCACTAAACTGGTTGGATTATTATTGGTTTAATTAGTTTTTGTTTGTCCTGCTTAATGTGGAGTCCATTAAAAATAATTCTTTCAAGAGACATTTAAAATAGACATAGGATCTTTTTTTGTTGTTGTTGTTTTATTGGTAGTGCTTAGGGGTTACTCCTGGCTCAGAAATTGCTCCTGGTAGGCTCTGGGGACCCTATGGGATGCCAGGTTTTGAACCACTGTTCTTCTGTAGACAAGGCAAAAGCCTTACCTCCAGGCTAGCTCTCCAGCCCCAAAGATAATAATCTATGGAAATACTTTCATATATAACACTGTTATCACTGGAAACAATCATTTTAATATTCATGAAGCTCTTAATTTGAATAATAGCACATCAAATTCTTTTTTTTTTCTTTTTTTTTGGGGTCACACCCAGTGACGCTCAGGGGTTACTCCTGGCTATGCGCTCAGAAGTTGCCCCTGGCCTGGGGGACCATATGGGGCACGGGGGATCGAACCGCGGTCCGCCCAAGGCTAGCGCAGTAAGGCAAGCACCTTACCTTCAGCGCCACCACCCGACCCCCGCACATCAAATTCTTACTTGTATGGAATAAAGGGCTAAAGGAAAGACCACTGGTTCTTTTATTAAGCTCTAAATTGAAATACATATCTTTTTTTTTTTTTTTTT
>PVKC010045727.1:0-11364 GCA_004027635.1 Crocidura indochinensis | reverse complement strand
GGGTCTTCCCTGTGGAGAACCCTGGAATCTGTAAGGAAAACCCTTCTCAGGCTGAAAGAGAGAAATAGTAGGTTAGGTTTTCACTGGGACATATGTGTGCTAATCTCTAATCTGTGATCTTCTGGAGTTTTTTTTAGTTGTTATTGTATTTTTATTTTCCTACTTAACTGTTATATCATTTTACTATCTAACTCAGCAGTAGTATGATTTGGAAAACACAAAATACAAGAGGATACTGTATCATGCTCTCATTTCTTGTCCTTGAATACTGTGTATTCAATGCATTATGCTCTTGGTATAGTATTTATTTTAACATAATATGTATGCATAAAGGCTGATGTTTTACACATTAAGATCTATCTTTGTTCCCCAAATTAAATAAATATTTGTACATATTTTTTATTCTTAGCTTTCATTATAAGTATATGCTATAGTAACTGATAATAGCAAAATTCTCTATTATAGCATTGTTTTTTAAAAAGTATATCTCAAATTTTCCTCCAAGGCTTGAATGTAATGGATAGTATAAGATATTAAACCCAGGAGCAATATTTTGGTAAAAATTGCTTTGATCATTTTTTGAAACTCCAAAGGAGAAAAATAAACATGGAGAATGTGTTTAAAATTTGCTGTTCCTTTGAAAATTTAAAGGATAAATGTTAGTTATATAATGGTATATGATTTATATTTGTAGAGAACAAAGACAAGTTCTCTTTAACAAACAACTTGCTCTATTCTAAAGTAAAAAGTTTTGGATAAATTCATCCAATCAATAGCTAGTGCTTTTATTTACATGCAGCTAAGGAGCTATTATTTTATTCGTAAGGCAAAACAATTAGAGCAAGGCTATGAGAGTTCAAGGGGTAAATAATATTTATTGCTGCTGCAAATAATCATGTTTTATACTAACAGGTAGACCTTTGTTAATAGAATTGAATGAGACTAATAAAAGGACAAATTATAGCCCTAGCACACCTTTGTTTAAAGTTAACGTTTAACAGAAACTGTTAAGATGAAATGCAATCAAGGAAATATTGTCTGCTTTTCTAAATTTAGATATAATAATTCTTTAAGAATTGCTTAATACCTTATATATTTCATTTAATTCTGTTCATCAAGTACTACCCTTAGAATGGAAGACATAAGCATAAAAATTTAAGTCATGAAAACTTGCTTTCTTAGTTTAATCATCTTCTTGAAGTTAGTAACTTCTAATTTCAGGTTGCTTCATTTGACCATGGTTAGTCTTCACTTGCATTTTATTCCAATTTTGTTCTTAGAATTGGAGGTGGTTGGCACCATTTCTCAAAGTGGTAATGGCTTACTTCTGGCTTTGTATTTAGTACATGGGTCATTTCTGGTGACATTTAGGGGATATTATGTGGTGCTGGGATGAAACCAGGATTGGATGCATGCAAGACAGGTCTTTTATCTGGTTTCCATAATACATTATTGTTTTTTTTTACTTTGCATATATACTTTTTTGGCCAAACCCAATGGTGCTCAGGGGTTAGTCCTGGCTTCATGTTCAAAAATCACTCATAGAAGGCTTGAGGGAATATATGGATTCTGAAGATTTAACCTGGATGGCCATATGCAAGGCCTTATGTTGTGATTTTGTTTTTGGCCACTATTTTATAAAAAAAAAAATGAAGCATTACCCAGTGTTTGTTCCAATTTGTTTTAAATGTAAAATTTCCTATTTATTTATTATTCATAACCTTTACAACTTTGACCAAGATGTGAGAACGGATTTGATACTAGGATTCTTAGGGGCCAATCACATCCTTCTTCTGAGGTCAAGGAGACCATCAAGATAATCGTGCAACCTACCTGTTCTAAATAATCAAATGCTCTTAGAGGAGAAAGATGAAAAGGACAGATGGGTAAAGGGGATGGGATCTTAGAAAAATATGGTCTTTGTACAACATAAAGAGGTTTTAAAGTATCCTTCCCTTCTCCTACCATCCCATCCTTCTTCGTTTCCTCCTCATCTATTCCCCTCCCCTCTCCTTGCCTTCTCTTTTCTTGACATCTTTTGACTGATAGGAATGTAGTATATTTTGTTTTGTTCAGAGACAACTTTTTACTTATATCTTTACTTGAAGTTATTTTTTAAGGTTTATCTCTTTGTTTGAGTATACTTTTCTAGGAGAAATTTTTATCATAGTCTGGTGTTTCTATTTTTGGAAATTGATATTTTCTTATAGACACTTTAGTTTAAAGAGAAGAACATAGATTTTTCAAATAAATGAGCAACTGGGTATTCTTTAGCAAAGGATTCATATATTTACTAAGCATTTGTTATTTATTTATTCACTGTTGATATAAATATTATGATTGCTGTTTTATGCCAATGAAATATTTATTTTATTATTTAACAACAACTGATGAAACATTTATGTGTCAGCCACTGTCTTGGGTTTTGTAGATTTAACAATAATTCATTTTTTTCTTATTTTCTGTTTCTGAGGAAGAGAGAGAGTATATTATGTCAGGGCATATATCTGTCTACAGGACTAAACTATGTTGTCACTTGAACAATATTTGGAAGAAGACTGGAAAATAGTTCATTTGTTGATATCCACTCACCGAGAGAGTGTGTGATAAAATACTCCTGCTTTTCCTTATTACACAAATAAGAACAAAAGGACAACTTTAGAAACACTTTAGAAACAACTTTAGAAACACTTTCTGGCCCTGTAATATTCTCTGCCAATGCCAGCATATGACTTTTCTTCTTTTTCTTTTTGATATTTGGGCCACACCCTGTGATGCTCAGGGGTTACTCCTGGCTATGCTCTCAGAAATTGCTCCTGGATCAGGGTACCATGTGGGATGCTGGGGATTGAACCCAAGTTTGTCCCGGGTCAGCTGAGTGCAAGGCAAATGCTCTACTGCTGTGCTATCATTCTGGCCCCCGACTTTCCATTTTTAATCTGTGTGTCTCAGCAATGATTTCTGATCATCCGAGGCTCTCTTTGCCCTTTCAGCTAGTTTTTATCTCACAACTAGCACAGTTATTACCTGGTCACGTTCAGGACTTTCTTCCAGCTTTGTTCTCAGGAATTACTCCTGGCATGTCAGGCGACCATTGTAATGTTTAAGATTAAAGCTGTGTTGGAAACTTCCAAGGCAAGCACTGTACAATCCTCTAGCCCTTTTCATTAATAAAGTCACTTGTTTATGTCTGTCCCCACAACTATAATGATAGAAAGGGCTGGAATCTTGACAATTTGGTGAATGGGTCTATCCCAACTGAGTGATTGGCAGCACAAATTTCCATGTCACAGATGCTAATTGTCTTAATTCATCAAAGCATCAATGAATGGAAAGATTGACTGGGATTTATATTCCCAGGAGCCAGGAGCTCAAACAAGTAAGAAGGCAAAAAGAAAGCTAAGATGTCCCTTCAACTTTCCTCAATGTTCCCCATTTTCAAGTTCTTTCTATGCCAAAATACCTGTCATAGACCTTGAAATAATGGAGTGAGTTTCGCTGGAAGGATCACTGAACTGCGTATCATTTCTGTTCCTGGCTAAATTCTTTTCTAAGAACATAATAAAATTCTTGCCTCCTCTAATACTCCATAAAAATGTAGGAATCTTCCATAAATATTTGACTTTATGGAGATACTTTTAATTGCAAGACAAAATTTTGTAGAAAATGTAAATCTCATGTAATTGAATTTATTGCACATTAAATGCATAGCATATGCCGAATGGTGGCAGGAAATCAAGAAACTTGTAATTGTTATTTCTTGGTGAACTAAAAATGAGAAAATATGCTATTCAAGATAATTGAGAATTAAATATAAAAATTAGTATAAAATTGGATATGTAGATTAAGAAGTCCAAGGATAAAAGAATCCCTGTAGATTAGAGTTGATAAAGCAGACTGAAGTAAATATTGACTCCTTTTTAAGTGGAAGGGGGAAGTCTTACAAGATGTTAAAATTCTGTCCTGGAATTGTCAGAATTACCAAATGTGATTTGGGATCAAGGTCTACTTTGAAATAGAGAAATTTCTGACACTAGACACTTATTCCGATAAAGGTCCTGGGACTCTGTCTCTTGTGTTTTACCTGACAAGTCAGTCTAGTTAAATTTATGGAACTCTTAATTTCCTCACTTGCCCACTTAATAAAGCCATTTCTAGTCTTGCCTGTGTCAGAAGCACACAGAAAGTTCCGATCTCCACTTTGAATGTAATAGGCAATAAATAGGCAGAAATTCCACTTTGTGCTCAGATGGTAAAGAGGCTGCAGCATTGTGAGAAAGCATGCAGGGGACTCTGATTTCCTTAGGGTCAGAGACACATTCTGGCTGTCGCTCCCCATCTGGCAGGTGTTTCTGGTGGAGAAGTCATGCCAATGCTGGAAGAGAAGTCATTTTGACATTGCCTGGAATCAGTTCAGGTTTGCTTCTGCTTCCAGAGTTTGAATCCAATCAGCATAGTTTCCTTTCTTATGCTACATTTTCTTTTATCTGGCTTTTTCCCAGTCCTGTCCACCTCCTCTCAGTTTGACTTTGGGATCTCATTTCTATGTCACTCCAGGATAGAGACATCAAGATCTGGGTTCTATCCCAAGAAAGCAAAAATACTAGTCTATCTGCCTATATGTATTCTTAGATGGTGAAGCCATAAATATGATAGAGATGCTAAGCATGGCCTTGACAAATAAATGTGTGACAGGAGCATGTTGGAAATCTTATCTGCTTGAGTGGGTATGTCCACTTAGCACAGATAGATGAGCACATATTTTGTTCATACTTTGATATTTTGTTTGTTTTAAGGCCACACCTGGTGATGCTCAGCGGTTACTCCTGTCTATGTGCTCAGAAATTGCCCCTGGCTTTGGGGGACCAGATGGAACACTGAGGATTGAACTGAGGTTCATACTAGGTCAGCTGCATGTAAGGCAAATGCCCTACCGCTGTGCTATCACTTGCCACAACATATTTTTTTTGCTTTCTTATTCTTTGTTGTTGTTGTTAATGGTTTTGGGTCACACCTGGCAGTGCTCAGGGGTTACTCCTGGTTATGTGCTCAGAAATTGCTCCTGGCAGGCATAGGGAACCATATGGGATGCCAGGATTCGAACCACCGTTTGTCCTGGATTCGCTGCGTGCAAGGCAAATGCCCTACCACTGTGCTAGTCTTCCAGCCCTGCTTATACTTTGAATAAAATCTCAATGATTGTAAGATAGTCCTATAAAAAACTATGATTTTAAAAGAGTTTAATGTTCTTTAATTTGTTAGCATAGAATATTTTCTGATATTTTTATCTCTGAGTCTTTAGAAAGGATCCCTCATTAATTCCCTATTCCATCATCTATCAGTTCGACATGAAATAGATTGATCTCATTATAATCAAATACAAATTTGAAACTCTGCATGAACAATGATAAGTTGTAAGAAAATATACTACTCATTTCCCATCTCTTCAAGATGAAATAAAATCAATAAATTATACACTATTGATTGAAGAGAAAGCACCAAAATGTCATGTATGTGTGTATCTGATCATGTGCATATATATATTTTTCATCAGGTTATTAAATGACCAAAGTGACAGCTTAATGTTTATGTTTGAAAAATAGAGGAATAAAAGGAAATATCGCACGAACTCATAAAGAGTAAAAGAACTTAACTTTCTTGATTGTTAGTGACAAACATGTTCTAACAGAAAAGCTTCTTAAATGACTAATTACTTAATAAACTTGATTGTTTCCAAGTTGATTGTTTTGAGCTCATTAATAGATTTTTTACATTTGCTCCAGTGATTCATTTGGATGAACCATTTGGCTATTATTTGGACAATATAATGGGCAAAATATATGACTGGAAAACATTTAATCTATTAATCACGAGGCTTAGTTTCACATTAAATTCCAGTCTATTTCCCTGTGCATTTCTTCATAAATCTCTTTGTGACTTCCTTATTGGCAACTCTTTCTTTTGTGAGTCATCTGAGTGCTGTTTCATAAAGCTAGATGTGGTTCTATCTATAACATGACTGATCAAATTTGTAAAGAAAACACATCTGTCAAATTGCTGATTTAAAAGACCAATATGGGTGTTTTGCTGAATTCTATTCGGAATTCCAAATTTAGCGAAGCCAATTTGTATCTAGGCAAAATCTAAGTTGAACTCACTTTGTTATTTCTGAATTCCTTTTTTGGCATACAGAGGCTCATTGGCTAAAAGAAAACTTGCATTCTTGTACTGCACAAGGATAGAAGCTTCTATTTCCTTTGCCAGAACAATAGGTATAGACATTCTTTCACTTAGCTCATTGCCACATTTCAAAAGTTAATCACACATTTAAAAGAAATGCTTTTCAAAAAATATTTTGAAGAAAAATAATTTTTTAAAATTTGATTTCCATAATACTCTTCTTCTGATAATAATATAGATAATTATTAGTATCGAATAGATCATGCTTCTATTAAAATGCTTTCAATCAGAGAGAAAAGTGACTTTATATTTGTAGAAAAAAAGTGGTTGATATGAATCTGACTTTGATGTTTTTTGTTTGTTTGGGTTTTTGGCCACACCCATTGACACTCAGGGGTTACTTCTGGCTATGTGCTCAGAAATCGCTCCTGGCTTAGAGAACCATATGGGATGCCAGGGGTTTGAACCGCGGTTTGTCCTAGTCTAGTGCTTGCAAGGCGGACACCTTATCTCTAGTGCTACCACTCTGGCCCCTGACTTTGAGCAAATATTTTTATTGCTCTTCTCCAACAGGGTCTATAATGACCAACCATATATGAAAGAGAACTAACTTTTTCTCCCTTGATTATTTGAAAAATATTTTATTATTTAATATTGCATTATAACATTATATAAATTTCAATTTACATCACGACAAATCAAGTCCTAAGTATCATAAGTAAATCACACAACAAAAATGATTAAAACCATCCCATTATGTTCATAATTATCATGATCATTTGCCTTTTTGCATCAAATAGTCTTAGCCTAGAGTTAACATTTTAGGAACTCTTATTGGTATTTGTAGCCCAAATTGGATTTTAATAATGATCCTTTAGAGCCTTGGTATAGTAAATTAGAAGTTTCTACTGTTCTTTCATTTAGGCAAAGGAGTACCTCCCTCTCTTGTTCTTGTTGCCATAACCTCTAGTTGTAATCATCTGTTCCAATTATGAGTCTAAACACTCATTCAAATAAGTTCTGCTAGAAAAAGATGGTTTGACCAGTGTTCAATATATCCTTAGAAGTGTAAAGCTCTTTTCTTTTTCTAGATTTTTTTTGGGGGGCTGGGGTTACTCCTGGCTATGCACTCAGCAATGGCTCCTGGCTCGGGGGCCCATATGGGATGCTGGGGGATCAAACCAAGGTCCATCTTAGATTGGCTGTGTGCAAGACAAATGCCCTACCACTGTGATATCACTCTAGCCCCAGAAGTGTAGAGTTTTTAATATGATAGTTTTTATATTATAAGAACTCTTAATATAACATATTAGTTTGTTGAAGAACTAAGTGCTGTGGTAATCAGACATTGTCCTTTAACATTTTCTGGAATATTATTGAATAGCAATGGTTTTTGCCTTATGACCATCTCATTTTGCTCTCAACATTGTCTATCAGGGTAACTTTAGGTTATACTGGAGGGACATTAATTTTACTCTCAGTTGTTGGTGTGCAGAGTGTTTTTTTATTGCCTCTGACTCACTATTGGTAGTTGGTGGTGGTCAAAGACTCAAGCTCAATAGACAAACCACCATGTTGTGATCATTGCAGGTAAAAATGTGGAAGATATTGGAAAATAACCAACCTTTGACCTTGGTTTGTCAAAAAGACTAACAAGCACAGGTGAATGATGGTAGGAATAAAGACCTGAGAGGAGATGACACAGGGAGCGAAGAAGAAAGTTTTGACTGTGTGCTGGTGGTGGAGGCAGTAATTTTTAGATTCATACTACAAAATTTAATACTGTAACATCCATGTTGCCTTCCTTACACCCCATATACTCACATAGGCATGGTAGACTTAATCTCTACACACATGTGTTGATCATAATAGTCACACTGTTCTTGCTCAACTTAAAGTGGTCCCTGGCATATTTACAAATACTTGAGTTTAGGTCACATGTACATAGGTGCCTCCAGATATCCTAGAGATGATAGCTAACATGGATATGTGCTCTTCTGACCACTTTAGACTATGCACAATAATGATTTATCCTGAATATGGTTGGTTTTGCTTTAAATATCTTCCAAATATAGCTAAGCAAAGTGTACTGGTTTATCCCTATGCTTGTTTTGGTAAATACTGATTCCTATGAAGAAAATTGCATTCATGGATTTGTATTTTTTGTTTTTAAATAGAGAGTCTGAGAAGACTAAAAATAAAAAGTTTAATAATTACTTAATCTTGCTCCAAGGATAAGAAACTCCATATATACAGCTTCAATCCTTAAGGTCCTTTTTAGTAAGACTACTCAGTTTTCTGCATTATTATTAATTAGTTAAGCAAGCTTTTCAAAATTACAGACTTGAGGTGGTCAATACTTCAACTCTTTTACCATGCAGCTTTATAGGTTAAATAGTTTCTAATGGAGGGAGCCAGATTTTGATATTTGTCCATCTGGCAGTGATGGATTCAAGACCAAGGAGACTCATTAAAATAGGATCTTGGTCCTCAATCAACTGTCAGTTCTCCAGCATGCATGGCAAAACCCCAAATGTCTCCTAGGCTCGGCTGGGTTTCTGATGGATTGTCTTGCCCCAAAGTGGAGCCAAGGAACATGGTTTTCACATGGCACTGGAAGCCATCGATCATTCCAAATGAATACTGTATATAGTAATCAACAATTTTGGGCAAGAATCATTCCCAGGAAGGCTATGGGCAACTGTGATCAGTTAGACACATAATCTGATCATGAGAGCAGTGACCATGGGGTTGAATGTCTTTATTATTATCAGCCATAGACAATTTGAAATGAGTGCTCAATTCATCGCCCTTCAGATTAGCTAATAGACACATGTAGCATTGTACTAGCAATATTTATCATATCTGAATTTTAAGTGCAGTTCATTCACTAAAGGGAAAGTAATCACAAAGACTGTTGAAGTATTATTATAACAACTTTCCTAGAAACATCTGTGAATCATCCATCTGTTTGGTCTCAGTATTTTGGGGGGTTATGTTATTTGAACACTGCTTTACTAGCTGAAGCTCTAAGTATATTATTTGGTTTAAATAACTGTCTCTTGCTCTAGAGTTGTTAATAGAGGAAAAATAATATTTTACACTGTTTGATAAGCAATTTTATATTCTCCTATTTCTGCTTGTTTCTTATTGTTTATCTTTGGTACCAATGTCAACAGAAGTGATTACTAGTTATAGATTTATTTCACAGACTTTAAAGCAGGGGTCTCAAACTCAATTTACCTGGGGACCACAGGAGGCAAAGTCAGGGTGAGGCAGGGCCGCACAAGGGATTTCACTTACTGAATATTCGCAATAAAAAATTGCATTAGTAAAAAAAAAAAAAATCGCAAAAAATCGCATTAAACATTTTCATACCCAAATTGGAACTGCTCGGGGTATGCGAATGTTTAATGTGATTTTTTTCTTAGTAATGTGATTTTTATTGCGATTATTTGGTAGGCAAATAATCATGAATACTGCGATATTTGAAGGCAGGCCACGGGCCACAAAATGTTGTACAGGGGCTGCAAACTGCCCTCGGGCTGCGAGTTTGAGACCCCTGCTTTAAAGTAAGTGACTTAGAAAATACAAAGCATGATGTTTCCAAGGTTTATGAAGATATTATTAATGACAAAAGAGCATAAGATAGAAGTGAGGAAATCAAATGCAATAAAATATAGAGTGTTTGGAAGACAATAACTCAGGGTTAGTATTAAAGAATCTTAACCAAAACTATATTCTAACATTTTCCCCTGCTTTTCTCTTTTTTATAGTATATGTCAGTAAATTTAAGTCAGCTTTACCTCTCATTACACAATGATAACATGCCTAAAGAAGCATAATAAATTCAATTAAGTAACATTTGCTTAAAGATTTTAATACACAAATTGTATAAAAATAAATCAAGAGGAAATGAAATAAGTCATATGTATTCAGTGAGCTATGAACCTAACTATTTTCATGGTCATGAAAACTGTGGGACTTTTTTAGGAATCTAAAATGTAGAGTATAAATAGAATTAAATGCAATTTTAGTGCAGTGATAGAAATTTGTATAGGCAGTTCTTTTACATATATGATGACTACCATTGTTTAAATGAAACTAGCTATCCCATAAAACAAAAGAGCATTCAAGATAACACATACAATACAACCATCTACTTCACATAACTTTTTAAGGGTAAGATATTTGTAATGTTCTTTCAATGTTCTATTCAAGGACTTATTCTGTCCTTGAATGAGAACACACAAGGATCAGGAAGAGGATATTATTTCTTTGTTTCAGTGAAGTGTATGAGATTTGTAATGCCATTTGTGACGGAATGACCTTTTAATTAAATGGCTGTGATCTGTTGATTTTTAGTTCAATTTTTACCTGTTGAGGGAAAAATGTGCACCAATTTTTTCCCTCTTTAGAGTGCATTTGTTTCTATGGTAACCACTTTATTGGAAGAAACATTGTTCAAAGATTTACACAGAGTAATATTAGCTTAATTTAAGCAAAGTATGGGAATTTATACTTTTTGTAGTTAGAAATAAAGACATCATCTAGAAGACATTCCCCTGAATAAAAGTAGGGCCAGACCCAGTGTCTTCATTGATATTTATAAATTTAAGAAAACAAGCAAGAGCCTAATGGAGCTTATATAGGGAATGTGGCTGTATATCATGAACATTTCTACTTTATCTCACCAAAATTAAATTTATTGGGGTCACTACATTTTGAAACAATTTTGACTTCAGTATTTTATTTTGAGCTGGAACAACAAAACTTTTATTCTCTACACATTTTCCCCTCCTATTCCTTATAATTCCAGTTTGGAAATATACATATAAATTATTTTTCATATTGACAAAATTTTCTTAGCTTAGTAAAATCAAATCTAGTTTATTTTTCTCCTGACCTAAGTCAAAATTTTACATTGTCAGAAAAATCTAAGCACCTTCCTCTTACTAAAGTTTTGGCATCATGACTTCTAGTATTGATAGCAAATTTTTGGCATACAATGTTATAGTTTCATATATTAGATCAGTTTACATATATCTTTATTAATATCTCAGAGGTATCTTCTATTCTTATCCCATTCAGTGCCATCCTATCACTTCTAGTACCATCACTTCCTATCCTATTCCCTCCCAAACCATCCATCCCATCCCATCTCATCCCATCCCATCCCATCCC
>PVKC010045726.1:0-11365 GCA_004027635.1 Crocidura indochinensis | reverse complement strand
ACTCCTGGCTCCATGCTCAGAAATTGCTCCTGGCAGGCACAGGGGACCATATGGGGCACCGGGATCTGAACCGATGACCTTTTGCATGAAAGGCAAACGCCTTACCTCCATGCTATCTCCCGGGCCCCTGCCCCACCTTTTTTAAATTAATTTTTATTTAGGTACTGGAATTATATATGCTACTTCTATTTTTTTTTAACAGAACTTACAATATTGTAACAAACTTTTTTTTTCTTGGTTTTTGGGTCATACCTAGCAGCGCTCAGGGGTTACTTCTGGCTCTACACTCAAAAATCGCTCCTGGCAGGCTCAGGGAACCATATGGGATGTCAGGTATTGAAACACCCTACCAACTGTGCTATTTTATCACTCCAGTCCCTAGACCACATATCTGAGGCAAGAGCCCATCCCATCCCCATCCTCCAAAATAAAATGATCATGTAAATGCCATAATCCAGAAAGGAATAAAAAAGGGAGCTGTTATCAAAGGGGATTAGTAGGAAGTTCAGTTAATAATCATGTAACTTTAGTAAAGGGTCTGAAATGGATACAAACACAAGAGAAAGTTTTGTTTTTGCCCAGTGTCTGCCACTGTGGCTGATACAGTTCCCCTTTCCTGCTTTTTAATGTCATCTGGAAAAACTACAATTTTCCAGAAGCTTTCCGTTTTTAAAAAAAATCCAGTCTAGTCCAATTTACTTTTACTACCATTAATATTTTTAATCTTCAATCTTACAATAATCTTCTATTTTAACAAACACAGGCTTGGTCCAGGATTCAAGTTCAAATGGGAAGAGGTGTCATCTGACCCAATGGGAGTAGGACACAGAGGAGGGAAATGAGGGAAAATACAATAAATTGTCTCAGCCTCTGAGCACTGTGTAGTCCATTGCCACTAACCTGATTCATACTAACTTTACAATCTGTGTCACAGGATGTCAAACTAGGGATAAAGGAAAGGACTGAATGGGCCAGAGAAATAGTACAGCAGGTAGGGCCTGCCTCTACATGTAGCTGACCTTGGTTCAATCTCCAACACTCTATATGGTCTCATCAACCATCCAGAGTAATTCCTGAGTCAGGAGTAAGCCAGGAGTAAGCCAGGAGTAAGCCCTGAGCACCACAAGATGTGTCCCCACCACCCCCACACATATACAGGAACAGAGAGACTGACCACTGTGAATTTCCTTACCGAAGGATCTATTGACTTTGGTAGATTAAGCCATGGGAAGATAACTGAGATTTGAGAGTTAGTACTGCAGGTAGTACCTTGCATGCAACCTATTCATCGTCCCTGGCATCACATATGGTCCCCCAGAACACCATCAAGAGTAATTTCTGAGTACAAGGCCAGGAGTAACCCCCTAGTGTCAACAAAAATCATCATAGTTTTTTTAAGGGTTGTGTTCTGGTTACTTGGGGGGAGGGGAATCTGGCAGTCTTAGGGGTTACTCCTGGCAAGAATTGGGGGACCATGTGTGTAAAATAAATCCCCACATTGTGGTATTAATTCCCACACGCTGTATTTCCTCCCCGGTGAACAGGTCTGAAGCAGGTAGGGTAGCCGTGAAAAACTAATAAACCAAGCAGATCAGGAGAGACATGGAGTCAGTGGCTTCTCACCTCATGGTGTCTGTGTTCGCCAAAGCCAGGCTGACCTTTCTTTTCAACCCAGTGCAAAACACAACTGGGTGGGAAAGGTCAGTGATCTGGGCTTTTACATATCAAAGGGATAGGTTTAAAGAAAAGAGAAAGGGGGGAGTAATGCCTTTGTTTTTGGTTAATAGATGGGTGTCATCTTACAATATGGAGTGGCTGATCAAACAAGATCAGCCATATGCAAGGAGAGGGACATAACTGTTGTACTAATGCTCTGGTACCTTGTTACTTTTGGTTTTTTGTTTGGTTTGGTTTGGGAGCACACACAGTGGCATTCAGGGATTATTTCTGGCTCTGCGCTCAGAAATCATTCCTGGCAGGCTTGGGGGACCCTGGAATGCTGGAGATCGAACAGGTATGCCACGTGCAAGGCAAACCACATATTCACTGTGCTATTGCTACAGCCTCCACACCTAGCTACTTTTTGTATCACCTACTTACACTTACAGAAATGTATAATACAGGTTGTTCTGTTGCCATGTCCTCTGCCCACACACTTCTCTGATTTTATTTATCCCACAGACAAACCAATCAATTGTTCAATGAGTATTATTTAGGTAGTGAATGTTCCATTCTACTTTTTGCTAGCATGTCTAACCTTTTCAGAACTGGTTATCTTTTAACTCCCCATACTCCTCCACACGAATCACAGGAGACCCCAAGAAACAAAAAAAAAAAAAAGGAGTGAAAACTACAATATTCCTCTGAAACAACTACGCCCAGTTCTTTAGTATGAGACTCTATTCCCTGACATCTTCTGATAGATTTCTATCAGATCTTAAGCCCTGGAAAGAACTTAAGCTTTGGGGCTGCAGAGATAGTACAGTGAGTTGAATACTTGCTTTGCATGTGGGCCATCCCTGGTTCAATTCCCAGGATCCCATATGGTCCCCCAGCTTGATAGACATCATTCCTAAATGCAAGCCAAGAGTAGCCACGAGGGGTGTGGCTCCAAAACAAATACAACTACAAAAATCAGAGCTTGAGCTTTTATTTAAAATGTTAAGTCCTAAATTTCACACTACACTTTTTGTCCATTTGTTTGCTTTTGTTTTGGGGTTAACCCAGTGGTATTCAGGGCTTATTCCTGGCTCTGTATCTGAAGAACCATATGTAGTGATGAGGCTAGAAAGAAGAACCTTAACCTCTGTCTTATCTCTACAGCTGCTGACATTTTTTTAATAAAAATTTTATTTTAGCTGCTGATATTTTTTTTACTTTGCTTTTATGTTGGTGGGGCAATTAACCCTCATTAATTTCACATGCTTGACATATAAAAGACCAAAAAGAAACCAAACAGCAACAAAAAATGCCCTAAGTCAAAGTTCTGGTACTACTAGTCAGTCTATGGAAGTACTTTACAAATTCAAATGTCATTGAATAAACACAATGTCAGTGATTAAAACAATACATGCAATCAGAAAGTATCAGGATTAGATTTTTCAAAGATCTTGAAAGTTATTCAAATTTGCTTTTTTTGGTGACACACCAGCTAAGCTTGGAGAATTATGCACTGCTGAGATTGAACCAGGGCCTGCAGCAGATAAAGCTCAACCAGTTGAGATATTTCTCCAGCCTTCTAGATTGCTTTTTAAGATAAAGCTGACATTAAGTGTGGGGCCAAGAGATAGCATGGAGGTAAGGCATTTGCCTTTCATGGAGAAGGACAGTGGTTCGAATCCCACCATCCTATATGGTCCTCTGTGCCTGCCAGGGGCAATTTCTGAGCATAGAGTCAGGAGTAACCCCTGAGGCGCTGCCGGGTGTGACCCCCCAAAAAACAACAACAACAACAACAAAAAGCTGACATTAATTGGGGCCAGAGAGAGTGTATAGAGTTCTTTTGTGTAAAAATTTTACATGCTCGGGCCAGAGACATAGCACAGCGGTAGGGTGTTTGCCTTGCACGCAGCCAATCCTGAACCAACAATGGTTCGAATCCCAACATCCTATATGGTCCCCCCGGAATAGCCCCTGGTACAGCCAGATGTTGATCCAAAAACAGCAACAAAAAATGTTACATGCTTAGATGTAATCCCTTGGGTTTTGGGAGATACTCAGCTGTGTGCAAGGCTTTCTTTCAGCAGTGTTCAGAGGGCCATATATGCAGTGCCAGGGACTGAACTATGGTTGGCTGTTTGCAATCATTGCCTTAATAACTGTTCTTTCTCTCTCTCCTCTTCCTCTCCTCTGGTCCCTTCCCTTCCTCTTCCCACCTATCTCTCTCGTGTTCTCTCTCCTGCCCTTACTATATTAAATTTAATTGAATTACTTTTGTTTTATTTTCACTAATTAACCATTAGAACCTGTTAAAAATTATTACTTACTTTTATTTCCTTCACAACTACTGACCACTAAAAACCTGTTATAAATGATCTATGCAAACTGATAAACTGCTAAGAAAAATAAGAAAGTCAATAACTTTAGAAAAATTATTTTTCAATAGAGTATATTCATTCCATTCTATAATGGCCCTACCTTTATAGGAATATATCATAAGATGTGATGTCTCTATTAAATATAGTATTTTATTCTTAACAAATTATAATTTTGGAAAACACATTAAAATGTATAGTACTGCCGGGCAGTGGCGCTGGAGGTAAGGTGCCTGACTTTGCCTGCGCTAGCCTAGGACGGACCGCGGTTCAATCCCCCGGTTTCCCATATGGTCCCCCAAGCCAGGAGCGACTTCTGAGCGCATAGCCAGGAGTAACCCCTGAGTGTTTTTGTGGCCCAAAAACCAAAAAAAAAAAAAAGTATAGTACTGAGGGACAGTATAGGAGTTAAGGAATTTCCCTTCATACAGTCAAATCCAGCACTGCTAGGAGTGATTCCTGAGCACAAAGTCAGGAGTAAACTCTGGGGACTACTGTATATGGCCCAACCCAGTCCAAATAAATAAATACACATATGAGAGAGGTAGAGAAATAGTTCAATGTGTGAGCACATTCTTTGCATGTAAGAGGCCCTAATTTGATTCCCTGCACTACAAGGAATGATCAATAACCTAGCACAGAGCCAGAAATAGGCCCCAAGCTCCTCAAGGTGTGGCCCAAAAGCAAAGTAAAAGTGGGAAGAAAAATAATACTGGGCTGGGGACATTCTGTGATGGGTTGCTTTGCACAGTGCATCATTCCCTGAGCATAAGTTAAAGCAACCCGAAAGCACAGAGCTGTGTGAGGAAAAAGCCCTTCACACACTGTCCTGAAAATTAGGCCTGAAAACTAGGACCAGAGATAGAACAGGAGGTAGAGTTCTTGCCTTACATACAGTTGAACCCAGTTTGAATACTCGGCACCACATATAGTGCCCCTCACACTGCCAAAGACCAGTCAATCCAAAGAGCAGACCCAGGTATAGCCCTTGAGCATCAGTGGATATCTAATCCCCCCCTCAAAATATATATATATATATTTTTTTTTGGTTTTTGGGCCACACCCAGTGACGCTCAGGGGTTACTCCTGGCTATGCGCTCAGAAGTCGCTCCTGGCAGGCACGGGGGACCATATGGGAACCGGAGGATCGAACCGTGGTCCGTCCAAGGCTAGCGCGGTAAGGCAGGCACCTTACCTGCAGCGCCACCGCCCGGCCCCCAAAATATACATTTTTAAGAAGCAGGTAGCTCAAAGGGCTGGAGTCCTTGCTATGTTTATGGACCCCTGGTTAGATACCCAGAACCACAAGATCCCTTCAGCAACCCCAGAACAAAGCTGCATGTAGTCCTCTTCTCATGACTTCTGGCTGGACCCAAAACAAAACAAACCATTCACTTTGCTTATTATTCCTTGCTCTAAGAGTCAAAAACTGTCTATCTGGCCTTTGTCAAGGATAGAAAACTTCTCTACCTTCATGTGCTCAGAATTTGAAACCTGCAAATTAAACTGACAAAAATAGATTAGCAAGAGAAAAAGATTTTTACTCACTCACCAGAATTTACAGGAAAAAAAAATGTGACTCTAGAGGATAGGTCATATTTGGGGTTTGCTTACAGGAAGGGTAATTAAAACAAATTATTTCAGAAAGGTACACAGGCTTCAGGACAATAATTCTTTGGTGAAGTCTGTTTGGGTGTAGTATTCTCTCCTCTGGAGTGGTAAATCTTTCCTCCTGATTTAAAATTTAAAATTCTGGGGAAGGGCCAGAGCTATAGCACACACAGGTAGGGAGATAAGGCGTTTGTCTTGCACAGGGTCAACCCAGATTCTTTCTATCCCCAGCATGTCATAAGGTCCCCTAGCCTGCCAGAAGTCATTTCTGAGTGCAAACCTGGTCCTAAGTGCAGCCAGTATGATCCAGAACAAACAAACAAACAAATTTCTGGAGAGGCTACTTCTGACAAACACTGAAGAGAGAGTTTAAGACAAGTGAATTCTTAGCTGAGGTTCTATTTTTAGGCAGATAAGGGAGTGCAGCAGCAGCAACAAGATTATTTTCGAATGCCTTCATATCAAAATAACTTTTTATGCCACAGTGGCAAGTTGTAGTCTCCTTTTACATCAACTGATGTAAATATCTGAACACTTACTTTGTACAAATCACGTCTGTATTGTTGATGAAATAAATTAGGACAAAATTCAATCATAATGAGCTTTTGATAAATTTAAATTATAAGACAACTTAAGCTTTTTTCTTAAATTCTCTTGTAACAAAAGAATTGTTACATATCATGAAAATAAAAAACAAAAAACAGGGGACCGGAGCAATAGCACCGCAGTAAGACCTTTGCCTTGTACGGGGCAAACACAAGATGGACCCCGGAAGCAACCAGGGGTTACTACTGGCTCTACACTCAGAAATCAAGAAATCGCTCCTGGCAGGCTCAGGAGACCATATGGGATGTTGGGATTCTAACCACAGTCTTTCTGTATGCAAGACAAATGCCTTACCTTCATGCTCTCTCTCCAGCCCCCCTTCATAATATCTTACTACACATACATACATTCAGAGGAGTAGAATAACAACCCATACAGAAGTAAGGCTTAAATCCTGAGCTGATGACTCCATGAAAGACTGTATATGAGACCTATTACTCACAGGATAAAAAAAAAGAACTGGTTCAGATCATACATAGTCTAGGTAGATGTCAATCCCATGAGACTATAGGGGGCTGGGTGGTGGCGCTGGAGGTAAGGTGCCTGCCTTGCCTGCGCAAGCCTAGGACGGATCTCGGTTCGATCCCCCGATGCAACTTCTGAGCGCATACCCAGGAGTAACACTGAGCGTCACCGGGTGTGGCCCAAAAACCAAAAAAAAAAACCCATGAGACTATAATAGAGCCTCCTCCTGCCAAGTAGCCTCTACCAACAAGGAATAGTGTCCAGCATGTGTTCAAAAGTGATAGGAACTGCTGCCCCTTGCTAGAAGAGAAGTAGCAGTCCCTGTGGCCCACTCAGGGTTATCACCCACCTGCCCCTCCCAATGGTGTCAGCCAAAAGCAAACCATTCACAGACCAGGACCACCCGTTCAGTCATGGTTTCCCATCAACTTCTCAGTTCTTGATCCTCAACAGATGTAGACTGGAATATCATGTAGGGAATCACGATTACTTCTTGGGAATTCTGAAGGTTATTTATTGCACAGCACAAAGTTCTGTGGACAAAAAGAATAGCCTGCCTTTTTTGTTGTTGTTGTTGTTGTTTTGTTTTTTGGGTTACACCTGGTAGCACTTGGGGGTTACTCCTGGCTCTATGCTCAGAAATCGCTCCTGGCAGGCACAGGGGACCATATGGAATGCCGGGATTCGAACCATCGACCTTCTACATAAAAGGCAAATGCCTTACCTCCATGCTATCTCTCCAGCCCCTAGCATGCCTTTCTAAGCCACAAGAACCATATAGACAGCTCCAAGCTCTCCCACCTGTACTAGATGCTTTGCCCAGAACACTGAGACATCATGCTGCTCTCTGCCACTTCCTTGAGTAAGTCTTTCCTGATGGAAATATGGTCCAAAACACAGTGATGTTGGCACTGAGTTTCTTTGAAAAGTGTATCAGGATAGCAATGGCCCCTGCTCACAGCTTTACAGATTGGTTTAGTTACTAACACACAGTACCTAATTGACTTCTTGCTTTCCCATCTCTCGGTGGTAAAACTTCTTTTTGTCTTTTAGGCCAGACTTGACAGTGCTCAGGGGTTACTTCATGGCTCTGCTCAGGAATCACTCCTTGGAGGTCCAGGGATTGGATTCCAGTTGGCCACGTGAAAGGCAAGTGCCCTACTTCCTGTACTATTGCTTCAGCCCCTCAATGGCAAATTTCTATATTAGATGATTTGTCTTCTACACTTCTGCCAACTGCTTTTTCTGGGACTCTAAGTACCTGTCAAGCCTCTGCCTTTACGGTTCTCAGTAGTGTTTCTAGTGGGCAAGTGGTTGGATGCAAACTTCTGAAGAAGGTCATGAACTTCTTCTGTGCTCCCCTCATGTACACACGTCTTTCTGCTTTATCTCACTATTTCTGGGGTTGTGGAGGAGCTTGGCAGGTCAATCAGCCTTCCCAGCTCAGGGGTTGGCAATGAAGTGCCTCTACTGGCAGACTGAGCAAGGGAATGTGTCCTTCAATGACATCCAGACACAGGAGTCACAAAGTTGTGCCCATAGTCAGTGGTGATGGGGTCACTCAGCATTCCAGGCAGATGGAATACATGACCTCTGCCTGCAAGGTTGCTAGGGCTGCCAATACCTACAGTCTCAGGAGTCAGACAAACAGGGCTGAGGTGGGTTCCTCAGGCTCTCTGCACAAGCAGCTGATCACAAATGGTTGGGAAAATGAAGTCAAGTTCAGCAACAATCTTGACCAACATCTGTCAGGACTTTAAAGTACCAGTGTATTCAGATTTCAGAGATCAGATCAGGTCTGGCTAAGTCCTTAGTGCTAGTCTTAAGCTGATTCTCCCTGCAGACCTAGCACACTGATCAGAACACTTAAAGTGGCCCAAAACAATAGTACAGTGCATGGGGTGATCCTCATCATCCCATATTGTCCTTTGGGCACCAACAGGAGTAAGTCTCATGAGCACTGTTGGGTGTGGCCCAAAAACAAGCAAGAAAAGAATCTGAGATTGCTGACTTGGTCTCCACATCTCTGTGATAGCACTATTAACTTAATTGAACATGCAAAAATCCTTAGAATCATCTACGAATTTTCTCATTCCCAAGTCCCAAGAAGTCTGTCCAAAAGCAAATCATGTGGACATGACAATGAAACTATATCAATGCTTTTCTACTTATGCCTATGCCCTTATGAAATGTCAGTGCTTTTCTACACCCAGTGCCTATGTACTCTTGCTCTGTCCCCTCCTGCTAGACCTTTAAGGCCACATTGATCAGTGAGGAAAAGCCCTGGTCAGTGAATCCTGGCAAGCAGTTATCTGATAAAGAAATGTGAAGAATTGTAGAAGTGATTCCAACCCCCAAAAAAGAGGGTTCCCCAAGTGACTCACAAATTAAGTCACAGGTCACCTGATTACTCTCAATTTTCCTGCCAAATGCTGAAAGTGACTTGATGAAGCTGGGAACAAGAAGATAGCCTTGAGAGAAGAGGGCTTCTACTTCTGCTCAATCCATCTCAGTCATACAAAGAAGTACCTGAGTTGGGTAAGACTGGTCATCTGCTATGTGTCTATTGTAGCATGGATGCTCAAATCCACATCCCATCATTACTACCAGGCAGCTATGAAGCTGCTTTTCCTGAATGAAGTCCACCTGATCTACACAGCACAAGGACTGCTCCCTGAATTTGGGTGAGCTGTACATTCAAGCTGAAATGAGGACTTGCTCTCTACGAGAAAAGTGGGTCCTGAGCTCTACACAGAGTTTCAGGATGGTCATCTTCCTCCACAGAGAACTTCAGGAGAATGTGAAATAGTGAAATTAAATTGTCTTATTTAGAGAAACATTAAAGCGGGCTGGAGAGAGCACACCAGTAGGGTATTTGCCTTGCACGCAGCCTTTCAGTTCATCATGTGCTCTAACCACCTTACCTAGCCGTGCTGTGGGATTTTTATTTCATAACAATTTAAAAGATCCTTTTGTGGAAAAGAGATCATTCAAAGGAACTGAGTGTGTGCTCTGCTATGCAAGAGGTCCAATTCCAATCCCTGAAATCACATGGTTCCATCCACCGAGCCCATAGAAATACACACAGCCACACTGCATAACCAGGTGTGGCCAAAAGCCAAAAACCAAATAAACAAATCATTTTTCTTTTTGTTTTTGGGTCACACCCGGCAGTGTTCAGGGGTTACTCCTGGCTCTGCTCTAAGAAATTGCTCCTAGCAGGCTCAGGGGACCATATGGGATGCTGACATTCGAACTACCAAGGCAAACGCCCTACCATTATGCTTTATTTCCGGCTCCATAAACCTACAAATTTTAATAGACCATGGAGTTAGTGATATAGCACAAGCCTAGAAGGCCTCCACCCTGTGTTCTCACATGCTAGCACCTCTGGATGTAGACCTGGTGATCTCCTGAACAAAGAACCATAAAACACACACTGCCAGTCTGGATTATCACTAGATGTGGCCCTGACCATAATAATGCTACCACTGAATATAACTTCAAAATTCATGAACATGGTCATCTCCACTTGTAACTTCATGAGTCTTAATGTCATGAACATGTAACTTCTTCATTTCAAAAACTGAGAGCATATACAATGGCATTCAGATCATTTAAATCAAAATTAAAGAATTTAGATCAAAGTCAAAGAAAACAATGCTCAAAAATTATGGTAAGAAAGTAGAGCTTGACAATGAAAGACTATTACTGTTCATGAGTCTCTTCCTGCTATTTACAATAGTTGTGTGGCAGGAAGAATGACTTTTCAGCTACAAGTTAGAAATCCACTTATGTCAGAGTCCAAAAGCATTAAAGGACCAGCAAACTCAGCTACTAACTATTCTGTCTTAAAATCACGGGTTTTCTTTCTTTTTTTTTTTTTTTTCATTCCCTTTCCCCCCTTTAGTCATGGGGTTTTCTTTTTAAGCAGAAAAAGATCTTTAAGTATACATATACCAAGTCCCTTCAACTTTGGAGGGGGCAGAGAAATACCCAGAATACTCAAGAATCTCTCCCAGTGGTGCTCAGGAAACAAGGCAGTGTCAGGGAATGAACAAAGGGCTCCCACCTGCTCCAGCACTTAAGTCTTCTTTCCAGAACACCGTCCCCCATTTTTTGAATTTTGGGGCACAACCCCAGTGACACTCAGGGGTTACTTCAGCATTTGAAATTACTCCTGGCAGGCTTGGGGGACTATACTGGACGCTAAGGATCCAACCCGGGTTGACCCGGTCCGGTCCCCCTTTTATTTTTTTCATAAGAAAATGATGATCAGGGAGCCAGAGAGATAGCACAGTGGAAGGGCGTTTGCCTTGCAGGCAGCCGATCCAGGATTCGGTGGTTCCCACATGGTTCCCCGTGACTTCCAGGAGTGCTTTCTGAATACAAAGCCAAAAGTAACCCCTGAGTGCAACTGGGTGTGACCCAAAAACCAAAACGAAAAAAAGAAAATGATGATCAAGAGCTAAAGAGACAGTGAGTGGACAAGGCACTTACTTATACTCAACCAACCAGTTAAATTCCTAGCACTCCACATGGTCACAAGTACCAGAGGAGTAATCCCCAAGTGCAAAGCCAGGACTAAGTCCTGAGTATACCCTGGTATGGATGGGTGAGATATAAAGGAAGGGAGAGAAGATCAGGGG
>PVKC010045725.1:0-11364 GCA_004027635.1 Crocidura indochinensis | reverse complement strand
GACTGAAACATGGTATAGGTATATATGTGTAGAAACTATAGGTAACAGTAGCCTCCTCCAAAGTATTTCATATGCTGGTTTCCCAGTGCATAGGTTATAGGACTCACTAGGTTAGAGACTTGATCCCCTCCTCTAGGCCCAAGAAGGGGGTTAGTAGAGGCCTTAAAGAAAGTGATTGTTGTTCAGTATATTTCTATCAAGCACACCACATCATACACACACACACACACACACACACACACACACACACACACACACACACACACACACACGCTCACAGGAGCTAAGCAAGTCCTGAACACTGTCTCTCAACTGTTTGATTCAATGATTGTTATTAAGCAGTAAACCCACACCAACCTCACAGTTATTGTGCTTCTAAAAATCGTAAATGTCATTTTGGGGTCTTTAAAAATTATGAAGCAGTGAGAAAGCTAGCAATTTCCAGTGTTTGCTTGGATGGTAAGATGCAGGAGAATTAGCATTACTCTTGAGAGCTGCCATTGGTTAGCTGGAGGGAAAAAGGATATCAATTATACATAATCTAAGAAGCCTCTGCATAATAATCAGGCCCAGTAGGGGCTTTGGGGCAGCTTCGTTATTCTCTTGTAAACACAAGAGCCCAGATAGACACGTCAGTCAGGAGTAGTGGCAGCAATTCCTCCTTTTTAACACCTTCACATTCTATTGCTTCAATATGCAAACAAGGCTGTTTAGCTGAGGGTAGAGCCGGTGCTAATGAGCTCCTTGCACTAACCCTGAAGTAAAAAGGTTCTGTTTCACAGCTGCTCAGAGACAGCTCCTCTGGGCATGCTCAGGTATTGGAAAATAATGCCTTTTAAACAGAGAAATGCCAATCAGGATTTTGTGCATACTTTCCCTTTTCTCTATGAGCTAATGCAATTACCTCATAACTTGTGAACTTCCAGTGCATTTGTATGGTGTTTATTCCTAAATGATATATTTGGAATGTGAATGTAGAAAGAAAATGTTTGGAAAATGTAGTAACTGCAGAAAAAAAAAAAGCGTGTTCTTTTATTTTTTTTCTGTAAATTCCTCAAGGATGCTACCTCAAAGCTAATGTTCACTTTCCACCTTAAAGATGGACTGTTCTTTTAAATCCTTTAAAAAATACGATTATTTTCTTTCTCCTGGGGTCCCTATAATGACCTGCTTGGACAATGAAGATCAGGTCAGACCTCTCCAGCAGGAGGGTTTGTGCCCAAACCTCTGTGATTTGGGAGGTGTCATGGGTCCTGAAGTTCGGGCATCACTCAGCTAGGGGAACCCATAATTGGCAGAGCAAAGACACACAAGGCCAAAGAGAGGAAGGCAGGGAGGCTGGGCATTTTACTTATCAGTTGACAGTTTCAAATCAAGTTACAATACATGATGGCTTTTCAATATCCAATTATTCTCATGAATAAAGAAATCTTATGTGCAGAAATAGTCCTTCAACCCTCACTGGGTTAATTTACCATCTCAGAAACCACTCAGCTTTGCTGACTAAATAGCATCATATGTGATATCCTGTGTAATTATAGAACCTCTTTCTCACCATTAATTCAATCAGGACCTTGCCTTTTAGTTGTCTGACACAGGAGACAGGGCCTGTCCATTGTGCCCGATAAATGAATGTTAAGTGTAAGCATGAAAATCCTCCACTCGTAACCAGTGTTTCAACTCTGTCCCCATAAAAAGAGGTGCTGTGTTTCTCTTCCCTTGGAAAACCAATCAGTGGACAGGCTCCATTTATGACAATACCATCAGGTACTACACAGTCAGCAAGAAAGCCTTTCCGCTGAAATATTTCAGCATTTAAATTATTTATTACCACAGCTTTATGGCATATCACAACCTATTTGAGACAGGTAGCGTGAACTCCCTTCTGCCACAAGGAGGCTCATTAAATGGCCATCATGGCTGGTCAAACTTAATTGCTTTACACGGAGTAGTTCTCTGTCATGATTCAAATCCTTGGCACAGCAGCTGACCCCAATTCTCAGGGTGATTTGATTCACCCCTAACTTGGAAATGAGAACAGGTTCAGAGTATTCTTACACAGTTTGGTATCTGGTTGAAAAATATGTGCACTCTGGTAAGTTGCTAGGAAAAAACATATAATTGGTAATTGCACGTAAAAACAGTTCATTAAAACTTAGACTCAATTGTCTATTTTTGTCAAGGTAATTATGTTGTCATAAACTGGTTCAAATTATTTTGAAGGAGATGGACTTCTAAAGCCAAGTTATGTATGTTATGCTATGCTGATTTTCCATCTCTCTACTGCTGTTTTGGAGTAAAACATAACGTGAAGACCAAGTGAGTGCTTTTGTATTCAAGTTCCAATGCTAAGTCTTGTATTCTGGCTAATAGTTTAAGACTTTGTCACTGGATCTCAGTAAAATGATCAAGATATTAAATCAGGAGAATTTTCCACTTTTGGGTATTATGTTCCAGTGATGTAGTGCTTAGATTTATCTTCTGTCCATCTGAGCAAATGGAAGGTTAAGAGGACTAATATTTGAGCTGAACTCCTAATTTTGAATCTGTGATTTGCTTGGTATGTGATCTTGGCCAGTTTATCAGTATTTCTGAGCATTCGTTTCTTCATCTGTAATATGGGTATAACAGAGGCCAGGGAAATAGCACAGGAGTTAGGGCATCCTATTCCAGTTTGATTCTAGCATTTGATGGCCCCAGATGTAACCTGGAAGGCCCCTTAACATTGCCTGGTGAATGTGTTACTATTGGTCTCCAGGACCACAAGGTCTGAACAGCAGTGCATCCTCCTTTGTTAGCAGTGAACAGACTGTGCCAGTTAACAGAGTATATCCAAATGGTGCCTGGGGCCCTGAGCACTGCTTAACAAGTTCTCTATCCTTCTGCTAATAGGTAGAATAATAGGCTTTTTTTAATCTCATAGGTTTATAAGAAGGATTTAATGAATGAGTACATTCATAATGAGTCTATTCATAATGAATACATATGAAACTTAGAACTTACTATACATTAGTTATTATTTAGTGCTTTGCCCTATAGCCATTTAGGTGGTAGAGACACTTAGCTATATATTTACATACATTAGCATATAAAGCTTTTTTGACTTACAATTAGCAGGTTAAATGCCAAGTGAGCACTTTTTCTTCAAACAATCAATGAGGAATCTTACTGTTTTTATATTAATATTTAGAAATCTGGACTATATTAAAATTTACATCAAAATGTAGCACCTGCTGATGACTTCATCCATTATTTATAGTAAGCTATTTGTGATGTCTAAGATAATTTCAAGTTATTTCAGTATAGTTTGTATTTATATCATTAATATACCCCTTATAACACCAGATACTTTCTATAATGCACTATTGATATCATTAAACAAAGAATAGTGGCACTGTTTCAATGACTTAATATATCCCTAGAGTATAAAGTGAATTTATCTTTTGATCATGTGTTCTGATTGGGAGACACTCAGCAGAATAGTAATTATAGCAACAAAAATCCACTCAAATCTGCAGTGAAGGAAGCAAATATTTTCTCCAGACAATGTAATTTGAATAAACTTGGCATCACCCTCTGTTTTTACTTGTCCTGGATAGGAATGGAAGATGCAGATGACTCCTGAAAAGCTGGCATAAATTGTTGTTAAATATTTTTTCTAAGTTTTCATTAAGCTGCCATTTGCTCTATAATTTGGGGGGCTCTGATGCTCAGAGTGAATTTTGGAAGCTCAACAACATTCAGAGAAAGGTTTCTCTGACAGTCTTATAATTACCTGGATGATAAAGTAAAGGTGTGCTGAGATTAACATACTTTATTCCAATATCAAAGGGAAGGAGGGAGGGAAAAAGAAAGAAATGCTTCTGTTTTGCATTTTGATCAGCTCAGGGAGCTCCCTTTTAACTGGTGACTGACTGAAGCAGTTGACAAACGAGTGTAAATGACTATTTTTGACAGACATTGTCAAAAATAAGATGGTTGTGTTGAAGAGTTTATGAATGTTGTTTGATAGCATTTGGAAAATTTTGTTTGTGAAATTCTACAGGTTGATTCCACTGGTTATTCCCCACTTCATCAAATTTGAGAAGACAGGCTGCAAAAAGGATTGCTTCATGTTTATGGAACCTGTGTTGTTGTACACTGTATAGGAGGATCGATCCCATTCTCAGTTAAATGCTCTATAACAGTCTTGAAATTCTTATTTGTTTGCACAAGGATCTTCACATTTATTTAGCAATGGGGCTCAAAAATCATGTAATTAGATTAAGTTGTAATATGCAAGTGAGACATCATTGATTAGATCTATTGCATACTTTTATTTTAAAATAATTAGGGTGAAAATTGCAGAGTAAAATTTATTTTATGATTGATATTCTGTTATTTTTAAGTCAAATTCTCTGTGGTATTTTTTTGTTGTTGTTCCTTATAATGAGCTGAGGGGCAGGAATTAAAAGAGAAAATAAAAAAAAAGAGGGAAGACCAAAAATATCAACAATTTAGTGAGTGCTAAGTTTATGCGGATAATGAAATAAATATCCATATGAGTATAACAAAGTCTTAGAATATCAACTCAAAGACTTGCTTTCAGAGTCACATCCTCCAGGAGTATTGACAGTACCTGAGATTATCTTGTCATTTGGCTCAGAACACACCTTGTGTGGGATTGATGGGTGAGTAATCAGGAAAAAAGCCACCTTGAGTCTCTTGTAGTTACATAGAATTTAGACATTAGTTGCATAGAATTTAGACATTAGTTGCATAGAATTTAGACATTTGTGTGTTACCAGCTGATGGAATGCTGGTCTACTCATGGGTCTTTGTATGGGTAAATACTGAAGGTCAGAGTGAAGAGGTCATAAAATATATAAGGAACTTGCAATTAGAAACTGAGAGTTCATATCTTAATGAAATTGTTCAGTGACCAGACCAAAGAAGGCATTCTCAGTAGAGTGTACCAAAGATGCCCCATATGAAATGCAAACTGTGTCTCCTTGCTGATTCTGAAGACCACATGACCCAAGAGCAGGACATTGATAAAGTGATCTTCACAAAGAGATTTTTTACAATTGGAAATTCTTTGTACAGTGGATCATGTTGAGTTTGCTCAATTGTCTGAATCAGTTCTGTTCAGTCTTCAATCCATGTACCATTGCCAACCCATCCATAGGTGTAGAAAGGTTGAAGACCTTAGTGCTACCATGTTGGCGATAACTATCAGTCCATGAACTGATATGCAAAACAGATGTAAATGATTGAAAAATGTTAGTCTGAACAAATATTGCCTTTTCCATTCCCCTATTTATTTTAATTTTATCATTTGATTTTTGGAATACACCTGGCTGTGCTTATGGATCATTCCTGGTTTTGTGCTTAAAGATAACTAATAATGAGGCTTGGGGGACAATTTGCAGTGCTTGGGGATCAAAATAATATTGATTGCCTGCAATACTAGCCCTATTACCTTCTTTAACAAGAAGGCTTTAATGAAAGTTTTTGTACGTAGGAAGGAGGAAGGAAGAATGAAGGACAGAAGGAGCAAAAACTATTCCTTTGTAAAATATTTTTAGATTAGAAACATATTTCTTTCTTTAGAATGCTGATGATTCCTATTATACAAATCAAAACTCACCTAATCACCATAAATGACTCTGAGCAACTAGACCAAGAATACTAATTTTTCATTGTTCCTTTTTGTGGAGCAGCTTGGTACATATATATTTTGATCTCAATCAGAATTCATTAAGCATTTCCCAGATATAAAATGTGAAGGTTAAAATTAAATTATGCCTCTCGAAAATCATTCCTGGTATTAAATTTCCTTCAGGACATTCATTTTTTAAAAATGTGTTAAGACATGCAAAAGAACTTTGTACTTTGTCTTCACTATAAAAGTGCCTGGAGTGAACTTTTTCTCAACTCAAGCTAAATTTTTAATTAGTTCAAGGTACATTAGAGATGTGATCTTGGAATAATTCTCTTAGCAAATGTTTATTAAAACAGTAGTCATTTCTCTTGATTAGACTTATTAGAGGGAGACGGTTATGGTAATTTTAACATACCATTAAAGGTTTGTGTTGCAGGATTTGGTGAAAATGAAAGCTATGGGCTCTAAAAAATAATGAAACACCAATACTCCTTTAATTTATTTTTTTGCATTTAAAAATTTTATTTTATTGAAACAATTGTGATCTACAAAGTTCTTTATAGCTCAATTTCAGGTATATAGTGAGTCAGGACCCTTTCTACCATCAGTGTCAACTTCCTTCCACCAATGAACCCAGAGTTCATCCTATCCTACTACCCTTTGCCCCTTGGCTTGCCAGTGTATTAGGCCTGTTTGATTTTAGATTGTTAAAGTTTAGGCCCCTTGATTCTGTTATTGTTGACTTCAGCTTGGATATTTAGTTCTGTCTTTATTTATTTCCCCATAAATGCATCTAAGACTACTTGGTCCCTGGCCTCCAGTCTTCCTTTATTTCTTTTCTCTTAGTTTTATAGAAAAATGCAGAATATGCGGTAAAAGAAAGTAACCCATGTCCCGAAGTTCTATGATTTTAATTTATTTCTTTAAAGTATTTTTTATTAAATCATCCTGATGTATAAGATATCATAGTTGAGTTTTAGACATATAATGTTCCAGCACTTATTCCACCATCCATGTCAACATCCTTCTACCACTGTTCCCAGGTTCCTTTCCATACCTTCTTCCTCCATTTATCTATTTCTGAAAGTGGATTATTTAATTTTCAGACAACCTCTCTTACTTTTTCATAGCACCTTGATTCTTTTTCTACAGCCAGTGGATTTTTTTCAGAACCTCTAATATCATACTCATATGCGTTCTAGAACTCATCGATTTTTGGTGTGTGTAATTTAATTTGTTATGCTTTTTTGTTGCTTTCTAAGATTCACATAGGCAGAAATCTCAGAGTTTAGCTTTGCCGGCATCTTAGCAACTCTCCCAGCATGGGCTGTTGGTGAGTGACATATAAATGAAGGGGTCTTGCTTGGTGTGACTTGGAACATCCTAGGGTATACTTGTGAGCTTTCAAATATTTCATGGCTTAGATCTCCAGAAAGATCTCTGTAGCATTAAATTCTGGGACCATTTGAGAGGAGACTAGTTACTAGTCTATATATATTCCTGATAGAAACGCAAAACTTTCTTTAGGTCTTGATCAGCTTACTTTTCTTTCCATCTCGTTTTGCTTTGCCAAAATGGAAACTAGAAACTCAGCTGAATTCTTGCTCCCAGCTCTTATCTCTGAGAGCAGATCTCATAAATCTCCCCCACCTCAGATTCAGTGCTGAAGTGCCAATCACAATAGAACAGAAGTAACTTGCATCCCTTAGGTTCTGGAACCCGGATACATGCCATTTTATGAGAGCCTGGCCTCTTGGGTGCAGGAACCTTCTGCCCCAGGCTTCAGGCCATGTCGCTCTGCTTCCCAGGGCTCTAGGGACATTCAAGGGATCAACACAGCCTGGGAACAGTGATAAAACTTTAAGTGCCAGGGATTTTCCTTTGTTTTATTTTTACCCTTCCCTTGCAGAGGGAAGAAAAAACATTTTTTCCACACATTTTATCAAACAATGTACATATATATCTTTAGTTGACACATTTAAAGGAAGAGAAGAGAATCACCTCTTCCCATAGCCTCTTAGCTTGTAGAGAGGGCCTTTGTTAATACCCCTGCTTTTAAAGATAGAGGGAAACATGAGCAACACTGACAGTTTTTTTTCCTTCAGTTCTTAGATACTTTGCTAATCTGCCTCTAGCACTGGCCTAAGCCTTCCTGGAACCCTGAGTGAACATTAACAGATGTCTCCAGAGAGGGTCTCCAGTTAGATCTGCATTCATGGTACTGTGGAGATTCTGCCTTCTTTTTAAGTCTTAAATCAACCATTGACAGGTTTGTAACTTAAAGTCAGGAGTAATTCTCACAGGTATTCAAGCCTGGAAATGCATAGAAATAAACAAAAGATAGTAGCTTTTGAGACAAATTCACTATCTTTAAGTTAAAATAGTTCATCTGGGTGAGATTTTTTTTTTCCAGGGCTTTCATTAGTGACCCGGAAGGCCAAATACTTTCAGATCTGCACATTTTATTTTCTGAGAGTTATAAACAGGGAATATGCAAACAAGCCTGCTCAGAAGACTTCCTGTAAACTATAGTCAAATAAAGGGATTGGAATGGAAGGTTTATATTCCTATCCTCTCACTTAATTTCAGTCAGATATGTCATGGACTTCCATGACTAAAGTCCTGCAGAGTTTCCATTTTCTTTATGAGTAAATGAAATGGTGGTCTTGAGGCAGAATATGAGTGGGTAAAAGAGAAATAGTCTGAAAATTATTATTAGTAATAATATTAATAGTTCTTATTTACCTCTAAATTACCTCTCCTCTTTTTGGTGTGGAAAGAGAGTGTAGAGTAGGTTGATTATTCTTTAATTAAATCTGTTCTTAATTGTGAAAAAATTTAAGAACCTTTTAGTGAACAAAAGCCCCATTGATTCTCTGGACTTGCTCTTGATTCTGTGCTCAGAGGTCATTCCTGGTGGTGCTTGGGAAATTATATGAAGCACCAGGGATGAAGTTGGAGTTTTATGCATGCAAAGCAAACACTTTACAACCTATATTATCTCTCTGATTTCAAGTTATAGTGATGTTTACAGCTCATGCAAACAAATACCTTGGTTGAAAACTATTCAATATCTTGAATGTTTTGTGTGTCATATAAAAGAATCCTACATAACACAATATAATTAGTAATGATTCTTAATGAAACGTTTTATGTATTCACCATAATGTTTACAAACCCTGGAAGAACTATGTTGTTGAATAAAATGTAGTCCCTGTCCTCAAGAAATTTTAATTTATGGAAAAGAAGCACATATACAGAGAAGTAAGTGTCTCAGAAAAGTTGGGACCCTATGAGTGGCCTAGCCAGTAAGTATGGTTAAGGGCAGCACATGAAAACTTGCTGTTGTGCTAATAACTTTTATTCTATGCTTGTGATCACTAACTGTCTGTGGCCTGAAGCTTCTCTAAAAGTGCTCATCATGAATATTGGATTCCTGTTTGTAGCAAGGCTGTGAAATTCTACGCTAAAAAAATATTTCAAAGTTCCAAAGTAATCCCTTGAGGTGACCTGTGAAGAGGACCCATATTTGCTAAAAGTACTTGGAATGAAATTCAGTGTCTGGCAAAAGATGCCCTCCGGGTGAAATGTGGGAAGTGAGAGGTTTTTTTTTTTCTTTCTCTTTTTATTTTCATTCCCTTTTTGTCTCACCTCTCCTCATTTTCCCTGACCATTTTGCTCATTTTAGTAGATTTCCTAGTATAATTGGGATTTTCTGTAATAGAAGGTCAGTTAAGGCTGGTAAAGAAAGGAGGAATATTTTGAAAGAAGGCAGGACACTATTATAAAAGCAATTTGCCAGTAAGTGAGATTTTTACATGTAACAAATATAGTGTCCTACTTCAAATTTGCTGCAATTAAGCTCAACTACATCATCTCACTGCACTAAACTAAAAATAGTAACTCTTGGGATATAGTTGAGTGTTCATATTATAATTGCTAAATCATTAAATCAGTCAATTCACACTGGGTCTGTAGAGCATTAATATCAAATAATGAAGTTCCATCATGGTGAGAATTCCACTCAGTTCTTCCAAGAAATAAAAAATGTTCTCATTAACCTCTGGTAAATAAAATTTACTGTATATTTCTGCTCTTCTGGATGCTGAATTTGTAAGAAGTGATGCCAGATTAAAATGATTGGGTGATGCGTTTTTATGAGTAAAAGAAATTGAAAGAAATATGTAGAAAAAGGATGATTTGATTTTGGGCATCTGGGTTTATTTTGATTTT
The DNA here is from genome assembly GCA_004027635.1 of Crocidura indochinensis. NCBI lineage: Eukaryota > Metazoa > Chordata > Mammalia > Eulipotyphla > Soricidae > Crocidura > Crocidura indochinensis. The sequence continues at coordinate 1,487 of PVKC010045725.1, read as the reverse complement.
AGAAAGCAACATGGTGAACTGGGAAGAAGGAATAAAATAGGCAGGTATGTATCTGCAGAAAGAGTAGGCATCTTTCAGGTGGATTGTTGTGAAAGTGGATCTTTAATAACTTTTTTTTTTTTTTTTGGTTTTTGGGTCACACCCAGCAGTGCTCAGGAGTTACTCCTGACTTCATGCTCAGAAATTGCTCCTGGCAGGCACAGGGGACCATATGGGGCACCGGGATTTGAACTGATGACCTTTTGCATGAAAGGCAAACGCCTTACCTCCATGCTATCTCCCGGGCCCCTATCTTTAATAACTTTAAAAGTTAGATTAAAATTAAATTTTTAGAACTTTGAAATATGGTCATGACATAAATTATAAAGAAATAGATTATCTTTTGTCTATCTACTCCATGAGATGGTTTAGATAGAGTCTATAGATGAGATCTCTTTATTTATTTTTGGTTTTTAGGCTACACCTGGTGATGCTTAGGGGTTACTACTGGATATGCTCTCAGAAATTGCTCCTGGCTTTGGGGGACCATAGAGGATACCAGGGATTGAACCCAGGTCCCTGCTGGGTCAACTGTATGCAAGGCAAATGCTCCACTACTGTGTACCACTCTGAACCCAGAAATCTCTTTATTTTTGTTGGAAATAAATTGATCCTGGTTTTCCTAGTGTGTCTTTCTCTTACTTATAAAATAAATGTTGGGTTTTCATTCTGCAAAGTTGGAATTCTTAAGTCTTTGTGAGCTAAGATCCTTAGTTATTTGGAATTCATTTTTTTTTTTTACATCTTGGTCATATTTCTTTCCAAAGTCTGGGTATGGGGGACATAAGAATAATTATGGATCCAGGAATAGTTGACCACTATCTGGAACTATGAATATTGAAGATACACAAAAGCTTTATTTTGATTATAGAAACCATAAATTTCCCTTAGTTATTGGATTTTCAGGCAAGCACAGAATAAATCAACTGTTTGAGGGGTGGTTGGTATAAGAAAGGAAAGAAATGAAGTTTGTTTTTCAGGGTCTGGTGATAGCTGAAAAGGTTGGAGCAAATGTTAGACCTGTGGGAGTCCAGAGTCCAATCTTCACTACTCCATGACTCCCTCATAACATGCTCCAATACTGCTGGGTGTGATGCAAAAACAAAACAACTTTGTTTCCCTTAGCAATTTCAGTTTTAAATAACATATAGGTTCAACAACCATTTCTTTTTTTTTTTTTGTCCCCAGATTCAAAATACAGACCCGACAAGGGTCAGGGTTGAGGTGTATATGGGGTGCATTTACTGTACCTCCTCTTTCTATACAGTCAGTGTAAAGAACACAGCCTGTGATAAGAATTGGGAGGCCTTATTTTTTTTTCATTTTTTTTGATTTTTCTTTAACTTCTTTTATGAACACACCCTTCACTAATGCAACTTTCCCGCCACCAGTGCCCCAAAACTCCCTCCCTCCCAACCCACCCCCACCTGTACTCTATACAGGCTTTT
>PVKC010045724.1:0-11367 GCA_004027635.1 Crocidura indochinensis | reverse complement strand
TTGCTTTTCTAAAGTCCTTATCTGAGAGATTGATTAGATCGTTGGTCGTTGTCTGGTCATCAGAATTGTCATCTTCGTTCTCTATGTCTGACGCTGGCCTGCGTTGTTTGCCCATTGTCACACTTGTATTGTGTGTTTTTCTACGTGTTGCGGTAGTGTTCATTGCCCAAATGATGTGCGTAGCCACACTCCTCTGGTTTCGCCCTTTCTGGGTGTGTCGATTTGCCTACAAGGTAGTGGAGTCCTCTGTGGATGAGGCCTCTCAAAGGATCAATTCTTGGGCCTAGGCACCCAGCAGGGAAGAGAGTCCAGAGAGAAATGTTGGGCTTTAGTTGTCCAGCACAGTCCTTAGTGTGATTTTTTCTCTTCTTGTTGCGATGTTGTTCTTACTTTAGACAGAGTGCGCAGCACGCTTTTTTTTTTTTTTGGTGGGGGGGAGGGCCAAGATGGCCCACTCCTGCGAGGTCCAGAGGACAGAAAACGAAAGATAAGCACAAAGAGAAGACAGAACTCACAGTTCTTTGCAGTTGGCCACACTAGGCAGGCATGGATTCACAGAGATTCCCAGCCTGATGTCACAGATATGGAACCTTGCTTTTGCACAGTCCTTGAATATTGCCGGTTTTCACTGTAATCTGGACCACCTTTCTAATTCAGCCAATCCAAGCAGGTTTTTTATGCATGCAAATTAGGCAATGTTCTGTACCCGAATCTACATTGTCAAAAGTCTACTCAGATTGACCAGAGTCAGAGAGGAAGTCTATTACTGTATAACCTGTAGCTCCACCTCGGAGTACCTGGGATCCACCCATTTATGGGCAGGTTCTTGGGAACCGGAAAGGACCTATAACTTTACCTGCAAACCCTGCCCATTTCCTGGGAGGGGTCTGGGAAAGGTACTTAAGGGCTCTGACCCAGAGGTGAGGAGCTCTTTTGTCTTTGGCTTTTGCCTGATTGGAGCTCTTCTAAATTGAAGGTCAGAGGAATGATGGCTGAGAGAAGTTAAGATGCAGGGCTAGCTGCTTAAACGGTTATGATGTATGCCACACATGTAGTGGCTAGGATGAATAAAGCTGTTACTTTCTGAAGCCTGCATGTGAGTGAGATTTCTACCCGCCGCTCTCATGAATATCCAGACCTGAGGGTTAATTGGGGTTGTGGAGCCACATGATTCAGAGCCTAAAAACAGAGGCCTCCATCCACCTTCCAAGCCAAATATAAGGCCTAATTTTACTACATAACCTTTGAACCTATGTTTAACTGTAAAATTAGGGGGGTGTCTTATACGCCCGGTCTTCTTATACACTGGAAAATATGGTATATCTGAAATTGAACATCTGCAAGATTGCTTGAAATTTCTTTTTTTTCTTTTGAGTTTTTGGGTCACACCCGGCAGTGCTCAGGGGTTACTCCTGGCTCCATGCTCAGAAATTGCTCCTGGCAGGCACGGGGGACCATATGGGGCACCGGGATTTGAACCGATGACCTTTTGCATGAAAGGCAAACGCCTTACCTCCATGCTATCTCCCGGGCCCCTGCTTGAAATTTCTTAAACATTGCCTAAATATCTGTATTTAGCTTGGGGTGTGGTTGGATGGATGCAGAAGTGCCAATGTGAAAGGAAATTGAGAGGCTGATGAGGGAGTTCAGGGTCAGATCAATACCAAAATACAGTCACAGAGCAGAAGAATACAATAGCTGGGCAGAGCTGATGAAGCCAAGAAAAGGTTGGTCTGGTTTATGAAGCAAAGGACCTCTCTCTCTCTCTCTCTCTCTCTCTCTCTCTCTCTCTCTCTCTCTCTCTCTGTCACATACACACACACACTCACCCCTACACACAAAAACACAAGCATGGAAAAGGAAACAAAATGAAGGAAACATAGTGAGCAATTGCCAGATTTAATTGCAGAATTCAGAATGTTAGGGGCTCTGAGAGAAGAGAAAGATCAGAAAACCTTTTATGATTCAAAATTGGCCTCAAAAAGAATATTGAGCAAACAGAATCCTTGTTATTTGAGGTGTCTCTTGGGAATTGTGGCTTGCATAGGGGAAAAAGTATAAAATTATGGCCAGGGAACTTAAGACTCCAATATTGTGAACTAACTGGACCAATCCATGGTTTGGACATATCGAGTTTAAAAAGAGACAAGGGGAACATCAATGGCATGGAGGGTAATGAGTTGGAGTTAGGATTTTTTTTGTGTGTGTGTGTCAAGGATCAATGTCAAAAGTTAAGTTTTGGAAAGAGGGATCTTATTCTTTTTTTGGGGGGTGCACCCAGTGACACTCAGGGGTTACTCCTGGCTATGTGCTCAGAAATCGCTCCTGGCTTGGGGGACCATATGAGACACTAGGGAATCGAACTGAGGTCCGTCCTAGACTAGAGCTGGCAGATGCCTTGCCACTTCGAGCCATCGCTCTAGCCCCAAGAAAGGGGGATCTTATTCTATATTTAAGCGATATAAAGAATTCTTTCTCTAACTTACTTGACTTGGAATAAAGCCTTTGATGGACACTCAAATTGTTACAAATTTATATACTTTGTATGACTGAATACTATTCCATTTTGTACACACACATGCACAAATGCATATATTATTTTGTTGTCCATCTATCCATTAAAACATTAAATTGTTTCTATGTATCCCATTGTGAAAATAATATTATGTTGAACATAGAAGATCAGATATATTTTTGATTTAATGTTAGCCTTTTTAAAAAATTCTAACAATATTACTTTCCATGGTAGAAGATAATCACATCAATCTTGACTTAGTAGAAAAATCTAGATTAAAAATCACTTTCCCTTTGACTTTGAATAATTTTATTTTCTTAGGGGTTTATATGTAAATGAAATATTTCCAATCAAAACTATTTCTAGGGGCTGAAAAAATAGCACATTAGGTAGGACAATTACTTTGCACATGGCTGACTGGGATTCAATCCCCAGTATCCCATATAATCCTCTGAGCACCACTTAGAGTGATTCCTGAGTGTAGTCAGGAGTAAACTTTTAGCATCACCAAGTGTGGCCAAAAATAAGAAAATAATAAACAAACAAATAAACCACCTTAAAGGGAAGCCTCAAGCACCATTCCCAAGGGGATTGGGGAATCTCTGGAAGCAACTCGGACACAGGAAATAATCCACACACAGTTAGGGAGATAAAACAGGTTTAGGAACTTCCAGCTCTCTGCTATCTGCCAGCCAGCTATCTGCAAGCCAGGAAAGGTACCAGCAGAAACTCAGCTGTAGAAAAGAAACTGAAAGAAGTTTCTTCCTGAGACCTTAGGTCTTTACTAGGAAACAAAAGGCCACCCCCTAGGGTGGAGAACAGGTATGGTAAGGGACCAATCCATACAAGTGCTTCAAAGGTACTTCCAGCCTAAAGATTTACAAGCACCAGAAAAGAGAATTATCCTGAATAAAATGAGAACCCGTTTATTCCAGCACACCTCAATAATTCTATTTCTAGGCTGAGGAAATACTCTACAGTGGGTAGACTGCTTGTCTTGTGCATGGTCAACCTGAGTTCATATGATCTTCTAAGTACCACAAGAGGTGCACCTTGAGCACAGAGCTAGGAATCAAGCTTGTAGTACCACTGGTTGTGACTCCAAAACCAAAGAATATACATACATATATATGTATCTTTATTGCTCAATCAGTTCTCATTTTTGTAAAAATTCTACTTTTGATAGGTATTATGAAAATATATGTGATATATAATTGTAAATACTTATATATAAAATCATGTATGTCTGTAAGTATGCTCCAGAAATGTTAGCGTCCCTAAGCAAAAACCTTAGTGGGTAGATAATCCTCACTGGAAATTAAGCAGGTACACAAAGCAGACGAATATGAAATATGAAAATGAAATAAAGGAGATCACACAAAATGCATAGTATGGGGACCCTCTTCCAAGGGACTAGAGACAAATTTATTTTTCAGCTGATGACTTTTTATAAGCAGAGGCTTAGGAATGCAGGGTGTTGTCAGAGAAGACAAAGAGTAAAAGAGCAATGGGAAACAGGCCTAGAATTTACATATCAAAATGACTTTCCTATAGGTGAGAAAGAACTCTGTTGGAGGTTGGAGGTGAACAAGTTGTTGCCAGGTTATACTAGTCACAAATAAACTAGCCAGTGGGAAACTTTTGGCGGGCTTTTGGTACTGACTTTTCTTTTGTCTGTAGGGAGGCTGAGGTCGGATTTCTATAGTGGGCAGAAACGAATTAAAGGGGAAAATGTTGAGTCACTACCATGTAGGAAGTATGGCAGAAATATCACCAGTGATCCACGCAAAGGGTCCATGATAGACCCCTAAGTGGGCCTTCTGGCAGATATTTCTTGGGAGAAAAAATTAGACACTGCACTAGGAAGGCAAAAGCCACGTCTGGTGTATGCCCTCCTAAGTGGGGGGTAACAAAGTATAATGATAGCTCTAATAAGAGACATATGTTTCCTGTTATTCATTTGATATGCCCTTTCTTTTTTATTTTTAGTGTCCTTACCCAGTGATACTTAGTGAAGGGGTCATAAAATACCAGGGAATAGGACTAAACTCATGTCCTTATTACGTGCTAGGCATGATCATTTTAGCCTTGAAGTTATCTCTGGTTTCTTTTTTTTCTTTTCTTTTCTTTTTTTTTTTTTTTTTTTTTTTTTTTTTTTTTTTTTTTTTTTTTTTTTTTTTTTTTTTTGTCACACCCAGCAGCGCTCAGGGATTACTCCTGGCTCTACACTCAGAATTTACTCCTGGCAGGCTCAGGGGACCATATGGGATGGCAGTCGAACCACCATCCTTCTGCATGCAAGGCAAACAACCTACCACCATGCTATACCTCCAGCCCCTATCTCTGGTTTCTTGATAAACTTTTCTACTATAAAATTCACGTCTTCCTTAAAATTTGGTAAATTTTATTTAGTAATTCAGTTATTATTTAAAAATACTTTATTTGTCTGTTTTTTTTATTTTGGGCCTCCTTTTGAATAATTATCAATTTTTCTTAGTCACTTCTTCATAGCTCTTCACTTTAATCTAAGTCATTTCATCTCAGCAGCTCCAAAGCATAGAAGTTATATTGTATTCATTCCCACATCCTGAGCTCTGGCCAAATCAGAACAACAACCTAATACATACTGTGTATATGAGTAAATAAATACGTTTTTCTGTTCATCATATTTATGCTTTACACGCCACAATTGTCTTTAGCCACTATTTCAATTTTTTTTTTGGTTTTTCGGGCCACACTCATTTGATGCTCAGGGGTTACTCTTGGCAAAGTGCTCAGAAATTGCCCCTGGCTTGAGGAGACAATATGGGGCACTGGGGGATCGAACTGCGGTCTCAATCTGTCCTTGGCTAGCACTTGCAAGGCAAACACCTTACCTCTAGTGCCACCTCACTAGCCCCCACTATTTCAATTTTCTTTTTTTTCCCCCTCCCTCCCCCACTATTTCAATTTTCAATTAAGTTTTGTTTTTGGTATTCACACTTTAATTCACAAGGGCTGATTCATTTTATCTCATTGATCCTTTCTCCAAGAATCATGTTTTTTGAATAGCCAGTTGCCTCTGTTCTCTCCGAAGATACTATTGAAACTATGTAAGTTTTCTTTCTCTTCCATTTCCCCAAATGACAGATTTCTTTTTATATCTGTTGATGCTATTTGATAGACTCAGATAATACAGTAGTTAATAACTCCCAATGTTTTTCAGTGGAAGAAGAATTTTGTAAGGAATTGGAGTGAATTTTCTCTAATTCCTTCTAAATGTTTTCCTTCTACATACTCTATGAGAAAGACTTGGCTGAGTATAAAGTTAGAAGATGAGTGGTAGACTCTATAACCAGTTATCTGTGCAAATGAATAGTTCATCTCAATTCTTTTTTTAAATTAATATCTTTATTTAACACCTTGATTACAAATATGATTATAGTTGGGCTTCAATCATGTAAAGAACACCCCCCTTCACCAGTGCAACATTCATCTCAATTCTTATTGTCCACACTTACGACCCATGGGAGTCTTATTTAGTACATATTCTAATTTAGCCAGTCCAAGATAGAGCCTGAAATGGTGTTTCTTGTGTGCACTCAGATACCTCTGTTGCCTTTATGCAGTTCTCTAACTTCTTGCATATCTTTGATGGTTTTCTTAAAATAGTTATGCCTTGCCATGCAGATTGTGAAGCCCACTTAATTCCCATTCCCATTCATTTTAGAATAGGGTAGGGATTTCACCTTCATTATACTTGGATATATTCTACATAAATAGTCAAAACATAACTATGACATAGATCATTAGATTAGATCATTCAATCATTAAGTGTTTCTTTAGATCAGCAACTGGGTATTTTGCAAACACTCAGTCCATGAAAACATTTGGTTCTAGAAGCATCTTCCCAGTGTTGTTAACAAATCCTTGTCCCCAAAGTCAGAAAGCCAAGTGTCCTTATAGCCAAACCCAACCCTGTTTACCTTACATGACAAAACTCCCCAATATCCATAAGAATATGAGTAATTCAATACATGTGTATGAGAAACTCAGAGGGCAGGTTACTAGAGGGTTAAATCTGAGTGTGTGGGCAGCTAAAGTACAAGACAGTTTCAAGAATAAAAATAGTGTGTACCTTATTAAAAGCCGTCTGACAGGGTCAGCAGCCTAGTCACAGAATACCTACCAAGAACAATTTCAATTTTAATAGGTTTTACTATGTATTTCATAAGCATGCCCATTGAAATTGAGTCATCAAAGCACCCAGTTCCTCCAAGACAGATTTTAGCCTGAGAGCTTGGAGTAATTATCCCACTGGATGTTCGCCTGTGTAGCTATTTCAGCCTCGTTCATCATTTCAAACAGCTACATACTCTGCCTGCTAATTTCTTCCGATGGATTAGCTGCTCTCACTTGTCTATCTTTTTTTTTTATTTCTGGGGGTGAAATATTGCCTTCTTCCCATGTTTTAATAAGCTGAGCAGGCATGCTCCACTGCACCGCTCCTTACTCCTATTTCTTTTAGCTCTAAGAATGATCTTCTGGGGACAGAGCTGGATATAAGTGTGAAAGGGAAAGCTTGGCCATTACTACCTGCAGCCAGAATCCAGCTGCTTTCAGCATGGGTTGAAACCCCAAGTGCAGAGCTAAACTGGTCCTCCTATGTCTATTCTAGTGCGTTCAAAGTGGCCCCACCTCTGCTGCATGAGCGTATTTCTTATCTTCTGCTTCTTTTAGATTCTGCTCTTTATTCTCTGCTCTCTTCTCACTTAGTAACCACCACCCCCTGCATTTCACCTCTGCTCTGCCTACGTGTTTCCCACTAGAAAACCACAATGCACAGAACTATTCATTGCAGGATGTAACTTCCTCCATTCTTCACAGTAATGACCCTGTTTGAGCTCTTGAATTCAGGGGTTCAATGATTTCTTTCTTCTCTGACCTCCCAGGGAGAACACACAATTTCAGATGTGAGAATATCAGTTCTTCTTTGGTAGATGGTGAAAAAAATATATATAGAAAGGAAAAGAAGAGAAAAGAAAGCAGGGACACCGGCCATAAACCAATCAAGGTGTTAATCTTTTCTTTGCTAGTTAGAGTTCTTGTGATCTGGAGTAAGTTATTCCACCTCTGAGATTTTTTCCTCATCTTTATAATAGGGACAGACTATGTCTTCATTTTAAGACTACCAGGGAATAAGCAACTCAGATGGTGCACTTACCAAATCATAGGCCTTTCAGCATATGACATTTTTCCTTTACCCGGTCATTTGACAAATGGACTTTTATCACCGACACTTGTCTGCTGCCAATTAGCTGTTTGGGCTCTGACAGCTTTGTAGAATAGTCTGGAAATTCAGATGGGGTGGCAGCAGAGTAGAGGTGCTCATTTAATATACAAGTATCACACCCACAGCAATCTTCAATGGATGCATTTTAGAAGCTTAGTTCTACCATGTTGGTAACTCCAGCTAACTAATTGCTCTTGTGATTCCATTGAAGCATCGGGTTGTTGGAGCAAAACCTCAAGAGACAGATATTTCCTGGATTGAAAATTACAAGAACGTGTGCATGCTTCGGCAGCACATATACTAAAATTGGAACGATACAGAGAAGACTAGCATGGCTCTGTGCAAGGTTGACAGGCAAATTTGTGAAGCATTTTATATTTTTGAAGAAAAAAAAACTACAAGCATGTTTGTAACCATGCTGCTTAAATATATATATTATATTTATATATATGTAAATAAAACCAGAAACAGACCTTGTAACTGAGCTCAGGACAATGGCCAGTGAAGTGTTCCTTCAGTCTTCAAACTGAAAAAGACCCAAGTAACAGAGGCTCAATTCTCTAATTACTAGAAAAGACCAGTTTCTCAGTAACTGGCATGGAAAGAAAAGCCTCTTTTTCCCCATGTTCCAGAACTATCATGCATGTCTGATAAATTGGAGATGGCTAATTTTTATCCAGCTCAGGAGCAAAAGCAAAAGGTAGTCATTGGTCTTTCTTAGAGAGAGTGGAGCAGCTCTGCAGGCATTCCTAAGAAATTTCTATTTTTAGAAAATATGCTATCATCTGGAATTAACATTAGAGCTCTGCCTGGGATCAGATACTGGGATCGTTAGAAATGTTTTTTTTTCCTTCAGAAACATAAAGCATCCATATTCTACATTTACACATAAATTATGTAAATGGATGAAATTCTCATCATTAGACAATGACCTTGATGTTAGGACACATTGGTATTATAGGCGATGTTCTTTGAAATTTTGCAATTTTTTGACATTAGTTATGGTTCAGTGCCAGTATCAAGATCATTAGTGTTGAGTCAAATACTTTTGGGTTCACAAGATAGTAATTAAAATGACACTTCCAGCTATTTATATATTTCATCCAATGAGGTTATATATGTGTATGTATAGTTCATCTCCAATTTGTCATTCTTTGGGGTCACTTATTTCCTCCTCCCATTTGTGTGTATGGTGGGGAGGGAATGAATGAAATGTTGGAAAGAGTGTGTTGATCCTGGCAGAGAAAGAGCAAGGATCAAAGACTGAGCCAGAGAAAATTCTACCCCTAGATCCTGGGTTCTCTACTGATGTCAGTTCCCTTTTTTCCTTTTTGTAGTTTAATTAATTACATTATAATTTAAGTAACATCATTATAATAATATTAACTTTAATGAATCAATCATATTATAATTTAAGTCAAGTGGTTATAGCAGGGTTCTTTTTAACTAATTAATTACACTTTATAGTGTAAGCATCCTGGTTGCAATAGTGTCAACTTTCATAGTTTTGGGATCAAAGTATCTTTACTTCCTCCAAAGTGTTTTGTGCTGTCTTCTCCCTCTTTCCTTCTGTCACCTTTATTTTACCTCTTTCTTCCTCACTCCTCATCCCTGCTTTGTAATCTGAGTTTTGCCATCAAAAGCCAAGGGTTTGTCTTCATTTGATATTGTCTGTTCTCTTATTTTGTTTATCTTTGGAACAAAGATAAGTGAGATCATCCAGTATTTGTACTTCTTCTGACTTTTTACTTTATGTGAATATCCTCCATTTTCTGAGAATGGCAGGACTTCAGAGATTCACAGTCCTTCTGCATGCAAGACAAATGCTCTACCTCCATGCTATCTCTCCAGCCCCTCTATTACAGATATTTTTCCCAAAAGCATGGGATTCCTAAGTTTACACATTAAGCAGGGCAATTCAGCATGTAATATTAATGGATTTCAAGCAGCATATTATTATGCTATGAAAATTTTTCCAGCTGAAAGAGAGTTATAGTATTTCTCTGATTCCCATCTTTATGAAACATGAAATAATTTAATATATTGGCTTTTTCCTGTGATCACACTAATTTATATAACTACAATGATATCTGCCATTTCTATATAAGTTAAAAGCAATATTACTTCATTTAAAACAATTCATTTTTTTGAGCAGATAGCCAGGAGTAACCCCTGAGCACTGCCGGGTGTGGCCCAAAAACCAAATTAATAAATGAATAAATAAATACATAAATAAAACAATTCATTTTAAAATATCTAATATACGATTAGTCATCAACTTAAGTCATCAACTTAAGGTGACTTAGTCAGTTGTCCTAGGTCATATAAATATTCCTCTTTTGCTCTGACTTAGGTCTTAGGCTATAATACAATAACCTATTTTGACTATAGTATTATTTTATATATAACCTTAACATAGATTACAAGTTCTTCAGAGCCTTTTATGTTGCTTTTATTTTGCATTTGGAGAATTTATAAGATTCATACACAAGTATGTGTAATATCAAGAGTGATGATAGGACTGCCTTGTGTCTGATCAGAGAGATAGTTCATACATCATTCACTGACTAGAAAATGTGATTTTCCAAGTTATTTAAGTTTCTGAATATGGAGAAATTAGGACAAATATATCTCCTTATACTAAAAGACAATGCTTTATTAGAGTCACTTCACAATTCAGTTATTTGAACAAGAAATGGAAGAGGAAAGAAGATCAAAAGCGACATTGAAATTAACAGACAGAAAATCTTTTAAAATATAATACATAAGGGGCATAGGTGATAGTACACTGGGAAAAGTGTTTGCTTTGTATGTGGCTGACCCTGGTTTGATCCCTGGCATCCCATATGATTCACTGAGCAATTCTAGCAATAATTCCTGAGCACAGAGCCAGGAGTAAGTCCTGAGTACTTCCAGATGTGACCTCAAAATCAAGCCAAATAAATAAATCAAAAATAGGACATGACAGTGCCTCAGCAAAGGCTCACAAAGAAACCATAGATTTGTCCATTCTGTTTATTTGAAGACTTTTCCTTTTTATTTTAAGACAAATAAATAATTTCTTACAACAGAATTCAGAAATCTAAATGTAGACTGAGATAAATATCACTAGATAAATGTTGTGTTAAATATGCTAGGAAAGGAAGAGTAAATTGGTTCAATTGTAGTACATAGAAAATATACCAGTGTTTTCAGAGACTTTGAATTAGAGCCCAATTCCATTGTAATTTTTGTTTGTTTAGGATCACACCTGAAGATGCTCAGTGCTTTGTCATGGGTCTGTGCTCAGAGATCATTCCTAGTGGTTCGTGGGGGACCATATGGGGTTCTTGAGATTGCACCTGGGTAGTACAGCATTCCATCTCCTAGGAGAGTTCACTCAGGAGGCCTCAGGGCCCACTGGGCCGGTTGTTTAATACCACGGTCTGAGATGTGGTGCTGCTTGCCTAAGATTCCTGGGATTACTTGGCCTACCACTTAGGTGTTGAGGACTTTTAGAGATATACCGTATTTTCCGGCGTATAAGACGACTTTTGAAACAACAAAAAAAAGGCAACCGAAAATCGGCGAGGGGGGGGGG
>PVKC010045723.1:0-11368 GCA_004027635.1 Crocidura indochinensis | reverse complement strand
GACCAATGTCCTATATACCATCCTACCAAGCCAGTCCAAGAGTGACAATTTTAATGGAAAGATAGATATATTGAAGGGAAATTTTACATTAAACACTTACACTGGGGGCCAAGCGGTGGCGCTGGAGGTAAGGTGCCTGCCTTGCCTGCGCTAACTCAGGACTGACTGCGGTTTGATCCCCCGGCTCCCCATATGGTCCCCCGTGCCTGCCAGGAGCGACTTCTGAGCGCATAGCCAGGAGTAACCCCTGAGTGTCACCGGGTGTGGCCCAAACCCCCCCCCCAAAAAAAAACAAAAAAACAAAAAATACACTTATACTATGGAGAAACTCAGGAACTAGCCTGTAACTATTTTATCAGCAATTTTATTTCTTTTATTTTTGGGGGGTAAAGAGAGGTAACACATCTGATTTATGAAAATCAAATACAAGTCAACTACATGCAGCACAAAGAATTTGCCCAAAATACTATCTCTTGGACCCAGTAATACTTATATCTGATTTTCACATCTTACTTGACTGGTTCAAGTAGAATCCTACTTGATTTACATCTTTTTTTTTTTTTTGGCTTTTTGGGTCATATCCAGCAGCCCTCAGGGGTTACTACTGCCTCTACACTCAGAAATTGCTCCTGGCAGGCTCGGAGGACCATATGGGATGCCAGGATTCGAATCACCGTCCTTCTGCATGCAAAGCAAATGCTCTACCTCCATGCTATCTCTCCGGCCCCATTGATCTCCATTTTACTAAAGTTTATATCCTTCTTGACTGGTTGACTGCCAATGGTTCTTTAACTAGATTAGAAATTCCTTAAGGACATTGTTCACCTTCTTTTTGTTTGATTTTGGACCACTCCAAGAGGTGCTTAGGTAAGTACTCAGGAGCTCTTGGTGGGTGTGGGGGCAATATGTGGTGCTAGAGATTGATTGATCCAGGCTAGATGCATGCAAGGTTAGCAATTTACCTGCAGTACTACCTCTTTGTTTGGTCCCTTTGTTACTATCTTAAACTCCTTTGTATTCTTCATAAGGAAGTGATTTACCAATCAATAACAGAGTATGTCCTTTCAAAACGTCCTTTCTTCCTTGTCTCTTCTCTTTTCTTTTGTTTTTTTTTGGGGACATACCTGGTGGTGCTCAGGGATTAGTTCTGTTATCTACACTGGCAGGTTAGGAGGAGGGCTACCATATGTGATGCAGGGGATCAAATCCTACATAAATCATCTTTGCTGTGCTATTGCTCTGGCCTTCGAAATGTCTTTTTAAATAAATAAATAGATTTTCTCCATCTGAAAGAGAAAACCTCAGTTTCCTCTTGCCAGCAATAACTTCCGACCTTCTGACCTAACACATATCCTATCCCAAAGGGTCTGGTTCATATCTAACTGAACCATAAAATTCTGTCTTGGAGCTTAGATTCATTGAGTCACTAAATAATAGGTACAAAGTAAAGTAAATAGTCAAATCTAAAGGACTCAGTCCAGCCAAGTCACTCTGTAGTGTTGGAGTAACTGGTTTTGACCTATTCAGTAGAATACTTCTTCGCTCCACTAATGGACTAGAAATATCTCTAGGTTACCCCCCTACCCTACCTATCTCCACCCAAGGGGGTGGTATTTCTCTTCTCAATAAAGACATGAGGGCAGAGAAACTGCTTGCGGTTTTGATTCCACAGCTAGCCTGTCTGCCTTAAAGTATATTTGTCTGCTTGCAGAGAGCATGCGATGGAAGTTTCTATACTTGTTTCATTTCCTTAAAAAATAAAAAGGTATAGCAGAAACCTCATGGGTCCTGAGGGACCTGGGAATGTGGGTCTGGAAGTAAAAGCCAACACAGGAAATAATCCACGAAAGGTTAAGAAAATAGAATAGGTTCATTTCTGTCTTGTTTATTAGTTTGTTTATTTGTTTTGGGGCCACACTCAGAGGTGCTTAGGGATTACTCCTGGCTCTGTATCTCTCTGCTCTCAAGAATTAATACTTGCTGTGCTGTAGGACCATATGGGATTTCCAGATTAAATATGGAATGGCACATGCAAGGCAAATGCATTACCTCTATCATTATCTCTCTCTCTCTCTCTCTTAAATGTTTGTGGATTTTTTTATTTTGTTTTTGTACCACAGTTGGTCATGTTCAGGGGTTATTTCTGTCTCTGCACTTATTAATTAATTAATTAATTAAGTAAATAACCCTGGTGATGCTCAGTGGAATAATTTGTATGGGATGCTAAGGACTGAACCCTAGACAGCTGCTTGCAAGGCCAGGGCCTACCCTGATAAACTATCACTAGAGCCTGTTGTCTCTTTTCTTCATTATCAAAGCAATGATCCTTCAGGGTATTCAGGGAGCAGGGCGCACCAGCATCTGGTAAACATAAGCTGGTGTGACCAGACTGGTTTAGTTTCTATTAGGCTGGTGTAGTAGCCTTTTGCCCTTTGGCTTGAGAAAAGGCTGTTTTCCATATGCAGAGAGAAGATCTGTCTGGTTCAATAGCCAGTGAGTCACTGGCCACGTGCAGACAGGTCTTGGACCTTCAGATAACGGGCTCTTAGCTTTTTCCATCAGATGGATGTGTGGTTATTCTGAAATTCACGGAGTTCCACTTTTCCCTCTTCAATTTTCCCTCTTTGACTGTGTTTTGTGATCTCTTCCTGGCTAAGCAACTTGTTGGCAGCTTTGGGTGAAAATATCTTAAGCCTCAACATCACTCTCAGAATGCGCCAGACTTCCTGGTGGGTGTCCCTGGCAGGTCTGTGATAGCCTGTGGGGTGGGGCTCAGACAGCCTCAGAAGCCTCACATTTGGAGGAAGAAGTTACTTTCAAATGACTTAGGTATGTGCTACAGAAGTTGAAAATTTTGGTACATCTACTCTCTGTTTTGTCCAATTCTTGTGTTAGGGATAAATATTATTTAACATTCTAACATATTAAAATACATGTAATGGAAAACAGAAAATGACTACTTTTTTTTACTGACCTCTTCAATGCTCTTCACTTTGCTTTTAAAAATCTTTTAACAAATAAAGTGATTTTCATGTGCCAGACAGGATAAAATAGTGAACATGATCTATGGTTCTACCCTAATGAAACGCATGTGAAAAAAGGGAAACCATTCAATAAATAAAATGATTTCGGATTCTACTTTGTACTGTTACTGGTACAAGTAAAAGTATGAGGAAGGAGACTTACATTAGGACTAATGATTTTACCTACTAAAAATAATAAATCTGTGTCATCCCAGATTCAATCTGGGGAATCCCATTTGGTCCCACAACACAGCCAGGATTAATTCTTGAGTGCAAAGGTGCAGAGCCAGGAGAAATCCCTGAGTGTGATGAGTGTGCCCCCCAAACAAATAAACAAACAAACAAGACAGAAATGACCTGTTTTATTTCCTTAACCTTGTGTGAAGGAATGGAACACCCTGTAACTTGAATCTTCTCTAAACATAAAGAAATTTCATCTCTAACTACAAATCTTACTCAGAATAATTAGAGATGAGAAAAATCTTTAGTTTCTTTTGAGATTTATTGAAATTTATGCCAAACATCTATTCCAATTTAATTATCTTAGGGTTTTATACTGAGAATAATTTTTTCATTTTATAAAAGTCACTGGTGCTTTAAATCCCAACTTACTTCCTAATCTTTAAAGATATACATGGTTTGTGAATACTACTAAAACTGATCTAAAAATACCTTGTTGCTCATTTCTAATTTTGATTATACATTAAAATTACATTTTATATGTATTAGGTTAAATAGATTACTAGAAGTAATTTTGCTTTAGTATGACTTCTAGAAAATTTATAAATACATATGTGACTCATATATTTAATTGTTAGGATAGAATCTTTAAATGAAAATTTATTATTTGGATGGATATAGTATAAGGTGCATGTCTTTCATAATTATTATAAAAATGGAATATACCTTTATTGGAAAATATGTTAATAATATCCCATGACATTTATTTTTAATAAGAACTAGATAAGGATCTAATAATTTAATTTTTAAAATTAAGATTAATTACAGTTTTAATTTATTTTTTTGTTTTGGGGCACACCCAGTGATGTTCAGGAGTTACTCTTGACTCTATATTTAGAAATAACTCCTGGTAGTGCACAGGTGACCCTAGGAGTGCCTGGGATTGAATCTGGCCAGCTACATGCAGGGAAAGCACCCTACCTGCTGTACTATCACCTATTTAGGGGTCCTCAAACTTTTTAAACAGGGGCCCAGTTCACTGTCCCTCAGACCATTGGAGGGCCAGACTATAGTAAAAACAAAAATTACGAACAAATTCCTATGCACACTGCATACATCTTATTTTGATGTGAAGAAACAAAACGGGAACAAATACAATATGTGGCCCGCAGGCCATAGTTTGAGGAACACTGTACCTATACCATCCTATGCAAGATATTTGAATAATTTGACTAAGCTTTGCCTATAGCTTAATTTTATCATTGCTGGTAAAGCTTCGGCACCAGAAAAATCTTATAATTTTGTATGATTATCAAGGTGAAGAGCGGTACTCCCCACAGTTTAGAAAGATTTTACATAGAAAGGAACGGGGGGGGGGGGTGGACATAGGGGAGAGTTATCAAGTACAAAAGAAATATTGATATTAATCTTGTTCACTGCATCTGGCTTGTCAAGTCTTAGTTGATAATACTAAGATGTAGAAAAAATAACTTTACAAAAATAAACAAAGAATCACACAATTATTTTTCCATTTGTTTTAAATATCCTAGTTGGAAAGTTCAATGTTAGGCATAATTCAGAATTGTCTTGAGGCAAATTGAAGAAAATATCTGACTTATTAAATGTATTATGTTCAATTTTTTTTATTCAAATGGTTTTGCTACTTTTTTTGACTTGCTAATATTAACCTTCCTTGTTTCTAGGTCAACATTCACTGAGAAAAGTGAGTGAAGTGGAAACAAAATGAATAAAAAAACCCCACAAAACATAGATCTTTAACATTTAAGGTCTATTTGGGTTTTGGTGTTTAAACTACTTAAGGTTCTAACTGTTATTTATTTATTTATTTTTTACATTTTAAATTTTTTTTATTTTAATCATAGTGGTTTACATGATGTTCACAGTAATATTCCATTTACAAATAAACATTGAATTAGGGGAATTCCCATCACCAAGTTGTCCTCCCTCCACCTCCATTCCCATTCTGTCTCCCATATCCTCCACCCTCTCCCCAGGGTGTTATGTTTTTTTTAATAATAATTTTTATTTTGACCGAAGTGGATTACATTTCTTTCACAGTAATATTTTAGGTACATATTAACATTGAATCGGGGGAATTCCCATCAAAAAAGTTGTCCTCCCTCCACCCCTGTTCCCAGTTTGCATACCATATCCCCCACCCTTACCCCCTGGGCTGCTAGCTGTTTTAAGAAAAGATGACTGCAAGTTGTCGAAGGGTTTGCTGATTAATGTGACTGTGAGTATCTTGAATCATGGATTCTTACCGTTCTGCCTTTATTCGTAATTGAGTACAAATTACGATAGTTGTGTGTGTGCGCTCATGTTTTTGCTTTTGGGTACGCATTTCTGTATGTGTGTAGAAGGTTGGCGGTGAGAGGGAGGAAAGGAGTGAATAAGCATTTGGCTTGAGTACAGAGGCTTTGCTACCGCCTGGAAGAGGAATGAGACACCCTGTAACTTGACTCTTCTCTAAGTACCTCCAGGAAAAACATAATTTCATTAAAAAGCAGTCATTTTTAAACTTAAAAAGACTTTTCCATGAGAATTAAAGCATTTCTATTCATTTGTTGTAACATTAACACTTGGCAATTTAATCTCAGCGTTTTGGTAACATTCTCATGAAATAGTACAATCAGCTGCACTGGAAAACTAATAATAAAATCTGGGTTCTGTTACTAATTAGCTGTGTGGTTGTGGGAAATCTGCTTTACCTCTCTGGATCTCACTTTTCTTATCTGTCAAATAAGATGGTTTTCATATACAGAGCTTTGAAAAGAATTCTTATTGTTAATTCTTCTTTCTTCTAACTTCCATGAAATGATAGTAGATGAAGGTAAGTAATTAAGGAATCTTTCTGAGTTACTAAGAACAGTTAGGAAGCCATTATATGAGTTCATCTGAGTTTATTTAACACATATTTCTGATTTATTACTTTAACTAATAGAATAATAAAAAAAAAAAACTTACATGCAAGTTTGACTTAGCAGGTATGGGTGAGGCCGATGCTTCTACACTTCCCACAAGATCCAATTGCTGATGTTGGCACATGCACAAACTTTCGAGTAGTAAATGTGCTACATGAGTTTTTCCCCATGACTTTTCATTTAACGGTTGAAAGTGACCAAGTGATTCTGCTCATGTTCACACAATAATCAGCTAATGCAACCCCTACAAGAATTCCTAGTTGTGCATTAATTATTAATTATAAAGATTTCTAGTAGTTGATGCGTGGTGGGGCCTTTCTCGGCCCAGCCTGGCACCTACAGCCCCTGTGACCTGGCAGCTCTATAGGTTTAGGATAACAATGAGGAAATAATCCACAGGCAGTCAGATGAAGTTTTAGGAGACATCAGCTTTATTACAAGGCCATGTGAGGAATATGCACATGGCGGTTGATTCCTAACCTAAGCAGCTTGATTCCTGCTCCTGCGTCCAACCTGTCTCTGATCTCTCCCCTGCTGTGTCTACCCTACACCTCTCCCCTAGGCTACTCTTAATTACCAACTACAGACTCCTCCCAATGGTGGGAGGGTGTCACTATCCAGGTAAAATAGACAGAGACAATAGAGATAAGGCACTAGAGAGTCAACCTAGGGTAGAAAATTTGCTACAAAGATCAAGTTAGTGCATTTGAGTGCAGTTAGTGTTGAGAAGGTATACTAGGGAAAGGGTAGTTATAATTGATCACTCTGGACAAGAACTAGGTGCTGAAAGAACAGAAAGTGACACACCTGGCACCCCTCCATTAAAAATAGTACAAATCACTGTGTCAAAAGGAAAGAGAGAGAAAGAGTGAGTGAAGTAAATTGCCTGCCCTAGAGAAAGGTGGGGTGGGGGACTAGAGGGAAATGGGAGACTGAGGATCGGAAGGGTGCAATGGTGAAGGATGGTGTACATTTTAAGACTGAAACCCAATGAACATTCTTTTAATCACAGTGCTTAAATAAATCGATTGAAAAAAAGAAAATTACTTTAATTTTAATATCATTTACTAAAGTTGTATAGCCAGTTATATTCTTTTCTTTTCTTTTGGATTTTGGACCACACCCAGTGACGCTCAGGGGTTACTCCTGGCTATGCTCTCAGAAGTTGCTCCTGGCTTGGGGGACCATATGGGGCACGGGGGATCGAACCGCGGTCTGTCCAAGGATAGCGCAGGCAAGGCAGGCACCTTACCTCCAGCGCCACCGCCCGGCCCCAGTTATATTCTTTTCTATGAAAAGAATTATAAGACTCATTCTATAAAATGGGATTTGGTAAATCCTAATATGTGTTATGTCCCCCAATTTTAACTTGTTTTCTCTGTGATTATATTAGCATTTATACATTAAATTTATCAGTGTAAATACCTGAGAAGAAAGTACATTTTAACTCACATATATATTTAAAGATTTTTAAACTATTTTTTAAATAGTATCCAATTTTTTTTCCTCTGGCAGTTGAAACTTTTATCGTTTCCTTGTGAATAGTTTGGTTTATTTTTTTATTTTGATTTTTCTCATCTGTGAGCCACTTCACTGATGGAAAAAACATTTTTAATATTAAAAATAAAAGTCATCCATTAGCTATTGTTGGTTGTCTCTGGAACATTTCTTAAAAAGTATACATGCATTCAATGATGAGCTGTTTTAAAATAAGCATGTATAAATATGAAACATTTCATAGTTATGTATTTAATTTAATGCATTAAACTCTAATATTCCAAGACACAATTTCAAGAATATCATTGCTAAAGTTTGTTTAAGTTGGAAAGGCATGACAATTTAATGGCAAATAAGGAGTATGAAAAACAGAAATTGTGAAAGAGGCCTATAAGTAATTTAGAAATCAGGAGCTGAAGCATTTTTCCAAAAGTGAATCCTCGTGCAGGAAATATATATTCTTTCGAGAAATACACTCACTAGCAAACCATCATAGCATAATATAAAGATTACTAGATGCAGGTTAGTGACAGTGATCATATTGATGGCAGTTAGTTTTGTAGAAACTGGTTGATAGAATTTTAAGTAACTAAAACTCTTTGGGTTGCCTTCTTTTTTATTTGTTTGGTTTTGGCCAGGCATGTCAATGCTCAGGGCTAGTAAGCCCTGCACTCAGGAATTATTCCTGGTGGTGTTTCAGGGACCAAAAGGGCTGTTGGGGATTTAGCCTGGGTCAGCCACAGGCAAAACAAGCCTGCTGCACTATCACTGATTAAGCCCCTCTTTGTGTCCTTATCTCTGTATTTATATTATCTAAAATAATTTAAATAAATAATATGCATGAACTGAAATAATAATTAGTTACTTCAATTTTATTATCTTCATTTTCATATGTTATAAAATGTTTTATACTACATTGAGTAAAATGTCTCACTGATGTTTTATGGTTTTTTGGGCACATTCTGTTAAAACCTTAACGCAGATTATTTTTTGTTCCTTTTCTTCAAAATGCAACCCTTTGTTCCAGGTTATTTTGCAGATAAAATGTTTAAATTTACTTTGTCTTGACTGAGTAATGTGAAGATCAATTTGTTTAACATTTTCTAATAAAATGAGGTGATATTTTACAAGTGCGTGTTTAGAGGTTAATAGGTTCCATTTCATGAAGAAAGATAATACTAAAATATTTATTACATGTGAAATTGTTTTATAAATGTTGAATATGAAATAGACAAAAGTAAAAACACTCATATGGTTGAAAAAGCTGCCAAGTTTCCAGCTAAGTCCTTTACACATATGTGATAGATCAACTCTTATGTTCATACTTTCTAATCACAAGAAAACTGTTGTGCAGGAAGAAGAAATATTATAGAAGTTAAGGTATTGGCCTTTCAAGAGGCTGACCTTTGTATGACATATGGTTCTGACTCAGAGTCAGAAGTAAGCCCTAAGCACCCCTGGATGTGGGCCCAACCTCCCTAATTTTCCACTTTTCTCCCAAAGGTAGGTAAATTAACCTTATTATGAAGAGCTTTCTATTTAGTACTATCTTACTTTAAAAAAAAAGATGTTTGCCCATAGATTTTTGGTATTTGGGGATTAGTAGGTCTAATCCCCAAATTATAGAATATATAAGTACACATATATTTAAATAACTTTATAAATTTATATATCGTATTAAAATATTTTATTGTAAATAGAACCTTAACCAAAGGAGAATTATAAGTGGAAAACCAATGCAGTTAATGCTCCTAAAATTCTTATTGATAAAAATAGCAAAAAGACAAAGGATGTCTATCAATATAGGGCATAGGGGGGCACGGGAGATAGCATGAAGGTAAGGCATTTGCCTTTCATGCAAAAGGTCATCAGTTCGAATCCCGGTGCCCCATATGGTCCCCCGTGCCTGCCAGGAGCAATTTCTGAGCATGGAGCCAGGAGTAACCCCTGAGCACTGCCGGGTGTGACCCAAAAACCAATATATATATATATATATATATATATATATTTATATATATATGGCATAGGATAGAGAGAGCATGAGGAAAGGTTGAATCTCATTTCTCTTTTCACAATAGCACAGCTTTATTCTGCAAATTTTTAGTTCAACAGGATACTAGGAAAGATGGACAATGTGGTAAAGATATAGAGTTAGTTTATTATTCATTGGAATTTGACTCAATATTATTTCATGGATATGTATATAAATAAAATTTAAATATTGAAGTGTGTAATTCTGGAAATATGCTAGTTAATCCCAAGGACATATAAATTTATCCTCAAATATATGCCCTCCCTCACTATTTTTGATGATAGTATGACAAGACAAGTACGCCTATCCATTAGCTTAGAAAGAATAAAATTTTGCATTATTTGCATTTTTTGTCTCCCTTCTGCTATCTAACTTCATTTTCTAAAGTATTTATCAACATAATCTGTTTTAGAGTTTTCATTATTTAAGAAGTGAAGAATTTAAACTAGCATATTGAACCATTTTCTTCAATTTAACTTTCAATATTGCTGGAGAAATCAGAAGAAATATATTATCTTTATTTTCCATTTCCAGTTATAATTACACTAGCAAATAAAATGACAATTAAGTCTAAAAGTTTTTCCATTTCTTTTATTAGGAGAACTTGTAGTTCTCTTGAATACTTATAAGGCTTCTATTTCCCATAGCCTTCCTAAATTTTTGCAACTTTTGTTGCAATTGGGCAATTAATGGAGACATAATCTCTATTCAGAAAATCAAGGCACCAAAATTCAGACATAAAGAATTCAAACACAAAATTTAAACACAGCTCTATCATAATAAATTATTCCATTTGTGGTCAGAGCAATTGTACAACCAATAGGAGACTTGCCTTGCACATGACTGATCCAAGTTCTAACTCTGGAACCCCATTTACTTCCCCTATCCCCGCTAGAAGTTTTCCCTGAATATAAATCCATGAAAAATCCCCGTGAACTGCTGGATACTGCTCCCCCAAACAAAACAAAACAAAACAAATAATTATATCATAAAAATGACAAATCATGGGACCAGAGCGGTGATGCAGAGCTGTAAGGTGTTTGTCTTGCCAGCGCTAGCCTAGGACGGATCACGGTTTGATCCCCAGCATCTCATATGATTCCCCAATTTAGGAGCAATTTTTGAGTCTATAGCCAGGAGTAACCCCTGAGTATCACCTGGTGTGCCCCCCCAAAAAATGACAAATCACAGCTAGTAATGGGAATGAGCTATAGAAATTTCTAATTATCGAATCAGTAAGCAATTAGAAACATCAAATGACAAACTTTTACAAAGGAATATCAGTAAATCATTCAGTAATCATTTAAATCTACTGGCAGATCCTTTCAAACATACAGACTCAATGCTTGGAGCCAAGTAAAACCACTCTCTTATATTAGGAAGATAAGCAGAGATGCATTAGGATCTGAATGGTGACTATTGATTGTAACAGTATTTGGACAGCATTGATCATACTGTATAACCTTTCTGAAGTGTAGTGTATTTGAGATTTATGTATGATAATTATTTTGTATAAATATTTTGAGGAAGGTATGTAAGTTATATATATATATTGTTGCATTTTTTATTTACTGAAAAAGGGGGAAATTGTAGTGTATTTGAGATTTATGTATGATAATTATTTTGTATAAATAAATAAATAAAGTTTGAAGGGGAGGCCAAAGGAGAAAATGGCACAGTGACAGTTGGAA
>PVKC010045722.1:0-11365 GCA_004027635.1 Crocidura indochinensis | reverse complement strand
GAATATACTCAAAATCCAATATTAAGACTGTCATTTCTATGGATAATTGAGAAGCTCTTTTCTGTTGGAATTACATTGCAGTATTTTTTCAGTACATGTTTTTTAATGAACAACGACTATGACTTTAAGAATAGTCGCATGGTCTCCTTATAGTAAACTTCTTGCTGCTCAAGTCTTAAAGACTTGCCTAACTTTTATTTTTTCCTATGGATTTTCGTTAACCATGCTATCTATATCATACAGTTATAATCTCATTCACTCCACAATTAGTTACTTAGCACCTAATAAGTTTTGCTGTATTATACACTATAAATAAGACAATAAATCAATGGCTAGCACTTTTTGTCCTAGTAGGGCTCTAAACAAATAACCTTCACAAAAGTAATCATAATTCTGGCTCACTGTTATGGTATATTATGAGATGTAACACAATTAAAATAAAAAATCTAAGACTTTCTTTGAAAGATAAAAGCCTAAATATCTATGTCCCAACCCAATGCTGTCATCTATATATAGAGTAATTTCTGAAGCTGACAGACAGATGGGGGAGATGAAGACCAATGAGAAGAATAGGCCTTGTGAACTTCTGTTAGAAAGGACAACAAAAAAAAAGGTGCTCGGTAGAATTTGTCATGGAAATTTATGCTGGCTATGATAAATGTTTCTTATGGACCTACCAATCTCATGAACATTCAGAAACATTCCAGAAGAGTTGAGAAAGTAGAATGCATTCTAAGAGACACTGCATTTAGAAATCCTGGGTCTTTGTAAAAAGCTAAATAAACAGAAAAGCTTCCTTCTGGCAATTCATTTCTTCGTTGTTTGTTTGGGGGTCAAACCCAACTTTTCTCAGACTTTATTCTAGGTTCTGTGCTGAGGGATCACTCCAGGTAGGCTCAAAGGATCAGATGGGATGCCAGATATAGAACCCAGGTTTGCTATGTGCAAGAAAAAGGACCAACCTTGCCATACTAGCCCTCACGATCCACTTGTAATGCTTCTTTGCAGAAATGGAAATATATCACTTAGTTTATTAACATTCCATATAGCAAAAAAAGGGTAAACAAAAACTGCTATCTAAGTCCTTTGTATTCTATGTGCCTCTGATTAAAGAACCATAGACATCAAACAGAAACTTATCAAGGGGAACAGAACAAAATGAATAAAGAACAAAATACATAAAAAGACCCAGAAGTAAATGAGAGGGAGTTTCAGCAACTCCCTAAGAAACAAATATCAAACCAAAAATAAAAAAAATACTGCTAAAATTTTAAAATTTAAACATTCAGCAATTGTTGACAAACAACAACTTAATTAGGAGTCAGAAAGGTAGTATAAGGATTTGGTGCTTGGATTGCATACAGTTGACATTAGTTTGATACTTAGTGCCACATGTGGTCCCTGAGCACCACCAAGAATGATCTCTGAGCACAGCGTAAGGAGAAAGTCCCAAGCACCTTGTTATATCATTCAAACTCCCTCTTTTTCCTAAAAAAGAAGGGCTTAACTGGAACTGAAATAATGGCGTTAAAAGGAACAAAGAAAACATACTTCAACATACAAATATTTTTAAAATATAGATGACAGTTGTGGGGTTAAAAATGGCAATAAGATCTGAAAATCCAGTATATGAGATCTGGAAATCCAGTATATAAATGTAAAGAGTTAGAGGAACTGGGAAGCATTAAACAAGAGGAAAGAATTGTGTTAAAAAATACTTGAGCCTCAACATTACAGACTATCTGAAACCTAAGAAACTTTGATGAGATAAAGATACTTAGGCATATTCTAAATCCAAGGATGAAGAGAAGTACCTTAAAGGGAGATTGATAAAAGAAATGTATTTACAAAGGAAAAGTTTCAGGCAGGCAATTAGAGACTTAGAGTCAGAGGCATCATCTATGAGATAGAGAAAATATAAGGTATCTCAAATTTATGCCTAAAGACTTAGC
Organism: Crocidura indochinensis; assembly: GCA_004027635.1. Taxonomy (NCBI): domain Eukaryota; kingdom Metazoa; phylum Chordata; class Mammalia; order Eulipotyphla; family Soricidae; genus Crocidura; species Crocidura indochinensis. Next base: position 9,413 of record PVKC010045722.1, on the reverse strand, counting down.
CGAACTGTCAAAATATGAAAAAGGAATTGTAGATTTATAAAAATTCTTATTTTACTAAACAACTGAATCAAAACATCAAACTAAAGACAGACAGTGATGAAAGGAAGAGGAAATAATGGAAGACAAATATTTTCAAATACTTTATGCATACATATATATTCATCTAAGTAATGCAAAATGATATATTTATGGCAGATAGTTATATAGTTATGGCATGAGTTATAAAAATAAAAAATAATATTCAAATCAACATACTCATGCCACAGAAAAAAGTTAAAAATATTTAAAAGAAAAGTTAATGAAAATAAAATCTGAAGCAATATTTTGTACAGAGATGTTTATTAACAATAAAAAAATAAAAATGAAAAGTGACTACCTTATTAAAACATGTTCAAACGAACCATAAGCATTACATGGATTCTAAAAATGGGTAGAAACCTCCCATTAAACTGGATTCACTTCCAAAATGTATTCAGTCCAAAAACAGATACAGTATTATGAAATATTGACATTATAATGATGTTTATTCTCCCAATTCATGAGCAAGGCATATGTTTCCATTTACTTATGTCCTCTTTTCTTACTTGAAGTTTTTATTTTCTGTTTGTTTTTTGGGCCACACTATGTGATGCTCAGGTGTTACTCCTGGCTATGTGTTCAGAAATCTCTCCTAGTTTATGGGACACAGGGCTTTGAACCGAGGTCCATCCTGCATCAGTCATGTACCAGGTAAACACCCTACCACTGCGCTATCACTTCAGCATCTTGTAGCATCTTGTAGGCTTTTATTTCTGTACAGCTCTTCCCCCTCTTTAGTTAAGTTGAGTCCAAGGTACTTGGAATCTGAGCACAATTGTAAATGGGATTTTTATCTTTTTCATCTCTTATTATTTGTGAATGGAAAAATCATAAATTTTTGTATATTAACTTTGTAGCCTGCCACTTTACTATATAACTCTATTATTTCTAGAAGTGTTTTGTAGAGTTTTTAGGATTTTCTATTTACAGTATTATGTCATCTTCAAAAAAATAAAGAACTTCACTTCTTCCTTTCCTATGTAGATGCCCTTGAAATATTTTCTACTCTGCACCTCTAAATTCATCCCAGAACAATTTACAAAAGCCAGAATCTGGAAACAACCCAGGTACCCGACAACAGATGAGTAGCTAAAGAAACTGTGGTACAAGTACACAATGGAATACTATACAGGCATTAGGAATAAAAAAGTCATGACTTTTCCTTATACAATGATGGAATAGAGATTATTATGATGAAATTACCCAGAGGAAAAAGACAGACATAGAATACTCCCATTCATTTATGGAATACATGAAAAACAAGATATAGTATGGTAACAATATCCAGAGACAGTAGAATTAAGGGTCAGAAGGTCCAGCCCAGGGTAACCAGTTCGTCACAAAAAGTTGTGAGTGTAGTTAGAGTATAGAAGGGTCTAATGAGAATGTTATTTGTAACTGGTTGTTCTGGACAAGAACTCAGTGCTGAAAAGGAGAGAGTGACATGCAAGGGGACCTTTCCATTGGCAATAGTGCAGATCACAGTGTCAAAAGAGAAAAAAGAAAAGAATACATTATTATATACAATACATTAAAACTTTAACGGTATCTGTATGACTTACTGAGTTTTGGAATAGGTACTTGCTATATTTACATCTATGAAGAGCATAAAATACCATAAAGGCATATTCACAGAGAAATACTCACAAAATACCATAATATTTACTGAGCACAAAACCACATCAGTTTCTAGACTATTAATTTTACATGCAATGCATTTCATTTTCAAAAAATTGTAAGTTTTAGTAACAAATGTCATTTTTATTTAATTAATATTATAATTCTCACAAAGGCAATGCAGATTGTTAGGAAATAGCGAGATGGTCTTTTGAAAAACATTTACTTCTGAACTAGGGGTGTGGTTCAGTGGTTAAAAAAATGATTGCCAACGATATGTAACCCAACATGTTTAAAAATAAAAATTATATTAAAAAAATAAAATAAAATAAAAATTATATTAAAAAATTAAAAAAAATGTCAAAAAAATTTCCTTCACAAATATGAGATCCTGGGCTTGATGAGCAGCATCATAAAATGTACTGAATTTTTTAAAAACAATCATTCATGAAATTGAAAAAACAGAAACATTTCTAGACAGCTTCTATGAAGCCAATATCACCCTGATACCAAAACCAGACAGAGATACAGTCAAAAAAGAAAATTACAGACCGATATCATTGATGAAAACAGATGCAAAGATTATCAATACAATTCTGGCAAATAGAATTCAATGTCTTGTCAAAAATATCAATCACTATGATCAAGTAGGTTTCATACAAGGAATGAAAGGATGGTTTAACATTCGTAAATCCATCAACATAATATACAACATCAACACAACAGTAAGAAAAATAAAAATCACATGATCATATCAATAAATGTAGAGAAAGCATTTGACAAGGACCAACACCCATTCTAGGAAAGGGAGAGGACAAATTTGGTGGTGGGTATTCCCCTAATTCAATGTTAATATGTACCTAAAATACTACTGTGAAAGATATGTAAGCCACTATAATAAAAATAAAAAATAAAAACAAGATCCAACACCCATTCTTGATAAAAAAAAAACTCTCAGCAATATGGGAATAAAGGACTCTTTCTCAATCTAGTCAAGGCCATCTAGTCATTGGCCATCACAAGCCAATGACAGATATTATCCTCAAAGGAGAGAAACTTTAAGCCTTCCCTCTAAACTCTGGTACAAGACAAGGTTGTCCCCTCTCACCACTCCTATTCAACATACTACTGGAAGTACTTGCTATAGTGAATAGGCAAGAAAAAGATATCAAGGGAATCCAGATAGAAAAGGAAGAAGTCAAGCTCTCACTGTTTGCAGATGACATGATACTATATTTAGAAAACCTAAAGACTCTATCAAAAGCTTTTAGAAAAAATAGATTCATATAGCAAGGTCGCAGGCTATAAAATTAACACACAGAAATCAATACACCAATAATGATAGGGAAGAAATGGACATTAGAGAAAACAACCCCATTCACATTAGTGTCACACAAACGCAAATACCTTGGAGTTAACTTGACTAAAGATGTTAAGGACCTACACACAAAAAAACTATAAAACCTAGCTACAAGAAATAAGAGAAGACACACAGAAATGGAAATCCATATCCTGCTCTTTGATTGGCGGGATTAATATATAATTAAAATGACAATACTCCCCAAAGTTTTGTACAGATTTAATGTGATCCCTCTAAAGATACCCAGGACATTTTTTAAAGAAGTGGATCAAACACTTCTGAAATTCATTTGGAACAATAAACACCCACGAATATCTAAGGCAATACTTGGGTAAAGAATTATGGAAGGTATTACTTTCACCAACTTTAAGCGTATTACAAAGCAATAGTTATCAAAACAGCATGGTATTAGAATAAAGACAGACCCTCAGATTAGTGAAACAGGCTTGAGTACTCGGAGAATGTTCCCCAGACATACAGTCACCTAATTTTTATAAAGGAGCAAGAAATTGAAATGGAATAGGAAAGGCCTCTTCAATAAATGGTGTTGACACAATTTGCTAGCCATTTGTAAAAAAAAGTGAACTTAGACCTCCAGACCAGAAAACATAAAGAACAACATGTAGGTCAAATGCTACATGACATTGAGACTAGAGGTTTCTTTAAGGAGGAAACAGTACTTTCAAAACAAGTGAAAGTAGAAATAAGTAGATGGGATTATATTAAACTGAAAAGCTTCTGCACCTCAAAGGAAATAGTGCCCAGGATACAAGAGCCACCCACTGAGTGGGAGAAACTATTCACCCAATACTCATCAGATAAGGGATTAATATCCAAAATATACAAGGCACTGGCACAACTTTACAAGAAAAAATCATCTAACACCATCAAAAAATAGGGAAAAGACATGAACAGACACTTTGACAAAAAAAAAAAAAAAGAAGTACAAATGGCTAAAAGGCCCATGAAAAAATTCTCCACATCACTAATCATCAGGGAGATGCAAATCAAAACAACTATGAGGTACCATCTAACACCACAGAGATTGGCACACATCACAAAGAATGAGAACAACAGTGCTGGCAGGGATGTGGAGAGAAAGGAACTCTTATCCACTGCTGGTGGGAATGCCGTCTAGTCAAACCTTTGTGGAAAGCTATATGGAGATTTCTCCAAAAGCTAGAAGTTGATCTCCCATACAATCCAGCTATATCACTCCTATGAATATATCCTAGGAACACAAAAATACAATACAAAATTCCCTTTCTCACACCTATATTCATTGCATTGTGTTTACAATACCCAGACTTTGGAAACAGCCTAAATGCCTCTCAATAGATGAATGGCTAAAGAAACTATGGTACATATATACAATGGAATATTATGCAGCCATCAGAAGAGATTAAGTCATGAAATTTTCCTATACATGGATGTATATGGAATCTATTATGCTGAGTGAAATAAGAGTGAGAGAGATAAACACAGAATGGTCTCACTCATCTATGGGTTTTGAGAAAAAATGAAAAATATTTGTGTAACGATTCTCAGAGACAAAATAGAGGTGGACTGGAGGGTCCAGCTGCTGATATGAAGCTCACCACAGCGATTGTTTGGTGCAGGCACAGAAATAATTACACTGAGAACTATCATAACAAAATGTGACTGAATGAGGGAAGTAGAAAATCTGTCTAGAGTACAGGCCAGTATGGAGAGTGGAGGAGTGACACTTGGGATATTGGTATTGAGAAAAAAGAAAAAAGAAAAGATAAGGCCTCCCAATATTTACCACAGGCTGTGTTCTTTACATTGACTATAGAGAGAGGAGGTACAGTAAATGCACCCTTTATATACCTCAGCCCAGGCCCTTTGCCTTGTCAGTATTTTGAATGGGGGAGAAAAATAAATAAATAAATAAAAAACACTCAATCATTGCTTACTTTTGCACAGCCCATTCATTGTTCATTTTGCATTAATAAAAAATTAAAAGAGAACAATTTTTCCTCAAATTTTGGTAATCTTTCACGTATTTGAAATGTGTTTTAGACCTCAAAACCCTTAACATTTACTTCACTTGCTTTTCGTACTTAAGACTAATAAACTGATTTATTGGAAGAGTGATTCCTGGCATCTTATTTCCTATGTTTCAATCATCTAACTTTAACTTCTATTATAAATCAGAATTTTCAAAAGTTGTTTTTTCCATTGAAACATTAACTAAAGTCAGGACAGTAATTCCAAAGTCACTAAGTTATTCCCCAGAAGATCATTTAAAACTCATAAACACAAAGATTTCTCACCAGTTTTGATGCCATATCAAGATTAAAAAAATCTCATAATGGTTTTAGCATTAATTGAAGCAGTTAAGATTTTTACAAAAGACTGGGGAGAAACATTTTTCTCTTAATCTAGGTACAGAGTAATTGCTCTAACTTATTTTTATTTGCAGTAATTCTCACTACTATCTGATACCAAAATATTGCATGAGATAAAGTAGGTAATTTGCTTTATCTGTAATAAAATTGATTTATACAGAAATGTACTACTTTAGCAATTTATGCTACTGGTACATAAATCATGTCTTACCCCATTGAACATACTCTCCCCAAAGAATGTGTATTATTACTACTAGAAATTTTAGCATAAATAACTTTCATATCAACTCTTACTATGTAAAATTCTGTTATAAATATCCCTAAGAATTTTGCTCCAAGTTCAATATTTTAATTTAAACAACATGCATGCTTATTTTATGAGGAAGTCAGGAGAAATAAACAAAGCAAGTTGCAGTCCTACTTTGCTTTGATAGGATCAAGTCTGACATTCTTATCATTTGAATATACTGTGTCAGTGATAATTATTAATAATTAAAATAATAACAATAATTAACAATGAACATTATGTTCAGCTTTCTTACTCTTTCTCTGAGCATTGAGTTTTTCACAAGTCCAGTGTTTATATTTGGCAAAAGTATAAAGACAGTGCTAACATTGATATAATTAAAACAGTGAGGATAAGAGAAAATGCCTTCTCACTGAATATATACAATACTTAGAGAATCTCTAATAAAGATAAAATTAAGCCAATAAATTACCATATCTAGAACAATACAGAAACAGTCATTTGGCAACCATACACCAAAATATAGAGTCCTCCCATTTTTTTGAGGGGGTGAGGGTTGGGTCACAACCAGCGGCACTCAGGGGTTACTCCTGGCTCTATGCTCAGAAATCGCTACTGGCAGTCTCGGGGAAGATATGGGATGCCGGGATTCAAACCACCAACCTTATGCATGAAAGGCAAACTCCCTACCTCCATGCTATCTCTCCAGTCTCGAGTCCTCCCTTTTCAGATGAATGTGAGTTACTTGCTGATATTTTGCTCATTTCATTTTAATACATGTTCCACTCAGTGGTACTCAGGAGGCCTGGAGGCTACTCTAAAAGTGCTTGGGGAGTGATATAATGCCACAGATCAAAATCAGGGCCCTGTATATCGTAGATATATTCTCCAATCCATTGAATCATATCACTGACATCTTTAACATTTTCAATTAGTACTTCCTTTTGGTTGTTTGTTTTTCCTTTTATTTAAATAATGTGATTACAAAGTTGTTCATGATTAGGTTTCAGTCTTACTATGTACACCAACCTTTAGTCGTGCACATTTGCCAACAACAATGCCTCCAGTTTCTCTCCCCCATCCCACCTGCCTGCAGCTGTGTCATGAAATTTATCTTTTATCTCTCTTTCTCTCTCTCCTTCTCTCTGCCTTTTCCCCTTTTAGATACTGTAATTTTCACTATTGTTTTCAATGATAGTTTTCACTATTCAGTACCATGCCTATCAATTTATCTCTTTTAATATTCTCATAGCCTTTCTACATATCCAATTGCATCATTCATTTAAAAATAAATATCCAGGGCTGGGACGATAGCACATTGATTGGGTGGTTGCCTTGAATTCTGCTGACCTGGGACTGACCTGGGTTTGGTCCCCAGAGCCAGGAGCAATTTCTGAGCACAGAGCCAGGAATAACCCCTGAGCACCACTGAGTGTGGCAAAAAAAAACAATAAATAAATATCCATTCACTTTTGATATTTATATATATTTAATGTATGTTTAATATATGTTCCTACATTTAAGTACTTCCTGAGATACAGACTCTTTTTCTGTAACAAGCATAAGAAGATTAAATTTCTTCTGCAGTTATGTTTCTTAGTTAGGTGATAGTTAAGATCTTTTTATGTATTACTGTTTTTCTTTACCTTACAGTAAATACTTTTTGAACAATAGAAGAAAAGTGTAACCACAATATATATTACACATATTTATATCTGTGACTTCAGTATATAAAATATACAGTACAATAAAACATCTATGGAAAACTGTAATTATACATGTTAATGAGCATATAAAGTTAAATATATAAAGTGTTGGCGTTATACTGCCAAAGGGGTAGCTTAGTGGTCATAGGAATATTAAATGTACAGCATGTGCTAGATCTAAGGTGAAATCCTAGCATAACAAAGCATCTAGCACTCTTCCAGCTATACCACTAGAAACCCACAAGCCTGCCTGGGCATGAGCTGCACAGTATCACCATGCCAGAACATTGAACTACCATGTCTGGTTGGCTAAATTGTGCACGTAACTCACCTCAGAACACCTGAGTATTGTTTGGGGGCATCAACGCAAAAATAATAGTATTATAAGAGCTGGAGCATAGTAAAGCAAGAAGGGCATTTACCTTAAATGTGGACAACGTGGGTTAGATCTCCAGCTCCTAAAGAACTGCCAGGAGTAATTCCTGAGCCAGAAGTAATATTTGAGAATCACAGTATGTGGCCTAAAAAAGATATTATAATAGGTTATTAAGAGATATGATAATACAATATATGTTATAAAAATCCTTACAAGATTCTGTTTTTAGAGAAAATGTCTGCTTAAACTAGAAACACATGTTCTCCACTTAAAATGTTAAAAATGGGGCCAGAGAGATAGAACAGCAGGTAGGGTGCTTGCTTTGAGCCGCCAAACAAGCTTTGATGCCAGGCACTACATATGGTTCCCTGAGTCAGCCAGGCATGATCTCTGAGCACGGAGCCAGGAGTAGGCTCAGAGAATCTCTTACTGTAGCCAAAACTAAGACCACAAAATGCTAAAATAAATAAAAAGTTAATATTTATCTAAATATTTACGAAGATTGATCAGAATAACATTTATAAGGGAACATAAAGATAGTATACCACATAGGGTGCTTGTCATGCATGCTGCCTATTTGAATTCCATCTCTGGTACCCCAGATGGTCCTAACCACCAGGCAATTTCCCTTAATGCATAACCAGAATTAAGCCTTGAGAACTAAAGGATGTCACCACAAAACAAATTTAAAAAAAAAAAGGTATTATATTGCAGCCCTATAACTGGAATACTGGAGAAAGATAAAGAAGAAATGACTTTTTAACTCTTAAAAAAAGTATAGGGCCAGAGAAATAATGCAATGGATAGAGTACTTGACTTGCATAGAGCATAAAAAGGTTTGATGCCTGACACCATATGTTGTGCCCCTACTCCGACAGCAGTGCAGAACCAAGAGTTAGCCCTGAGCACTACAGGCGTGCCCCCTCTCAAAAACTCAGAAAAATGAATTTAAAAATAACATGTAATAATATATGCTTAATTACTTTGAGAGCTAGCACTTGAATGGTATGTTTTATTGCATATAGAAGCATACACAAATAGAAATAGTCTATATTATCTACCATGGTTTTAGAGAGGAAAATTTATGTGTGAAAAAGAAATGTGTAGAATAACATAAGTTTGTTCCTAAGTACCATAATGGGGAAACAACCACAGGAAACAAATCCCAACCGGGACATCCATAATAGTGCTCGGACACCAACAAGTGCCAGCCCTATTATGAAATACCCTGACAATGAGGAAAATGGGAACAACTCGACCTTATCGTTACCTCACCAGCTCACTATAAGACAGAATCAGAAGACTTGTTACCCTTTGATCTATCCATAAGCAAGGTCGTGATTTACAGATGACTGGTTGACAGAACCATGGTCAGACAGTATGTATACTGGGACCAATAAAAAAGCCCTAGTCTAGGGCGTGAGCTACAACCTACATAAAAACCATGATCCCCTAGTTCCAGAGGTATGTCTGAGACTACTGCAACAGAAGGGGATTTCTGGAAACATAACAAAAGACGCTATCCCAGGCCCCTCCCTAGGACCAGCGCAAAGACCAGGTCTGCCAATCACAGAAGACGAATTAAAAAGACACTAAGTGAACAGAACTTCTAGAACCACACAGGAAAACAAAATCAGAAGTTCAACTCCTTGGCTCG